>JAJOOO010014435.1:0-26340 GCA_029582685.1 Solanum piurae | reverse complement strand
TGGGGCATGTCCTAGCACTTCTAGTCAGTTTAGAGGCTTATTTCAGACATAGTTAGATTCAGCTTAGTGTTGAGTTAATATCTTCTTTGTATTAAACTTATCAGTTTTCATATATCTCAGTTATAGTATATGGGTATTCCCCATCTTTTCATTTTATTTATGATTTAGCTTCCGCATCAGTTTATTAACTTTAGTATGCTCATGATCATGCTAGCAGGATTAGCTTGGGATCACTTGTGGTCCTAGGTCCCGTGTCCGCGTCCGCGTCTCGGGGGTAGTTCGAGGCGTGACATAAATAATGTACTCCAGTTGACGAGAACTACGATGATCGACTAAATTAAATGGTAAACGTTGTATTTTTCCTAATATATCGAAAATACAATTATTGCTAATTCAGGTTTGTCTAAAACACAAGTTTGCATACATAATACATACATAAGATATGCCCCAAACTAGGGTGGGACATGATTGACACTCAACTCTTACTACCTATTAAGTGAGCGTTATCTTAGCTAGCTCAAATTTACATGTGAACTCAGACGTTCTGCTTATATGGAGCTGGACAATCTCCCTTCATGAGCTAGCTTATGGGATTGTGTTAGGCCCAGGTTTCATATCTTTACATGGTATTAGAGCCAGATCCATCCATGTTTGGTCTCCTGGTTCACGCTCCAATTAGGCGTGGGCGTGAAAGGGGGCTGTTAGAGTGGGTAAAAGTGTCACATTAGTTGAAGAATGAATTTACAATATGCTTATATGGACTTGGACAATCTTCCCCTCATTAGCTAGCTTTTGGGGTTGAGTTAGACCAATCTGCCATATCTTGACACTTTAATAAGAAGGGTTATGAGAGGAAACAACTCATAATATATAGTACATGATTAGTAAAGTAGAAAAAAAAATCACCAAAACTTATAATTTAGTTCATTAGTTCATTCTTGCAAGTTGTTTCAGTCGACTGGACTTTTCTTATGCCCAGTTGTGGCAAAAGGTTACTTGTAGCAAATAATACCAATGACAAAGCTATAGTAATAAACATTCAACCTTTGACCATAAAAAAAGAGTTAAAAATCTTGGAAGACAAGTTAACGGAAGTGACATTCAACTACATAAATGGAGGGGTCTTATCATAATTCTAATCTCGGCAAATAAGGAAAAAAAGCAAATACATCAACCTCTAGTATTCTAGTAATTGAAGTGTTATTCATCCCTATAATCACATCATGCCTTATAATTTTGACACAAATCCTCTTGTCTTGAAATTTTCTTCACCTTATTAAAGCTTCTCTAGTCTTCGACACACAAAATTATATCACACGAAAATCTTTCTATGAATATACTATTGAAAGATTTGTATTTATAGGAAAAAATTAGCTTTGGAATATGAAGATTCACTTACAAAGTTGAAAGGTCAAGAGTTACAACAAATTAAATACAAATATTAATTAAGAACATAAATTAATTTGGAAGATGAAACACGTACAAGTATCTATTTAATTTACATACTTCAAATACAACTCTTTGACTTTTTCGAGGCATGACATACTTAATCACTTAAGTGAACTTGATTTAGAATCCAAAAGATACACGTTTTCATGAGGTCAAACACTACTACTATATTAAGTTATTTACATTAACGAAGAGAAGTGAAAAAAGTTTAGTTGATTTTTTTCTTTCAGAATAAATGTAATACTTTCTTATGATTATTTTATTTTTAAAGTTTTGACTTAATATCTCCTCACTTTTATTAATATAATATAATATAATATAAGGAGATAAGCTGAAAAGTGAAAAGGCAATCATTAGTAAATAGAATAAGATAAAATTTATAAAGAAGATAAAAAGACTACATGTATAAGAAGATTAAAAATTCTTTCAATTCAGTAGTAGACTAACATTAAAACATACAAATTATTATATTTAATAGGAGGAATTTACTTTATAATAAATAATTATTATTGTTTTATTTAATTAAGTATATATTTTATTATATTTTAATTTGGTGTAGGGGTAAAATGGTATTTCAACTTTTAACTTTGTGGCAAGTGTTTTTTGTAGGGTTGTGCAAAAAACGAACCGACCGATAAACCGAACCGAAAAAAGTGTTATTGGGTTATTGGGTTAACGGTTTCTTAATGGTTTTATAAAAAACAATTATCGGGTCATCGATTCGATATTGGTTTTCAATATTGGGTTATTGGGTAAACCGATAACCCATTAAGAGTTAAGCCTATAGTAATTTAATACTTTTACATATACATACATATTAATAAATATTAATCTCAATATCTTAATAGTTATGTCTTAGTCATTTAGCCATCAATTCATACTTCGCTGTAACTTTGAGTTCACAACTTTACATTATACAAATCGTCAAAACCTAAAGAAAGAATCATATTTCTCTTTATTTCTCTTTGTGTTTGACATGTATAGTTCTTTTCATGTTTGTTATTATTATTTCTATTTTATGAGCTTTTGTAAAGTTATATTATTGTCTTGTCGTGTCAAATTTATTAGAGAAGTCATATATTTGTTTTATAAGCATATATATTCTTATTGGTTAAACCGAAAACCGAACCGTTAAGGACCAAAATTGATAAACCGATAAAAATTTATCTTATTGGTTTGTTATGGGTTTAGCGTATTTAAAAACCGAAAATCGATAAACCGAACTGATAATTCATAAAATCGAACCGAACCGAACCGAACCGATTGATGAACACCCCTAGTTTTTTGTGTCTTATCTGAAAAGTTATGACCTTCCCGAGAAGTCACAACCCTTTGGAAAAGTCACAACTTATTGAAAAAGTCATAACTCTTTGGAAAAGTCATAACTCATCAAGAAATCACAACCTTTAGGAAAAAGTCACAACTTATCAAAAAAGTCACAACTCATCGAAGAAGTCACAACCTAAGTTAGAGATATTATAGTAATTTAACATTCAAGTTAGGAGTTCATGCTTTTAAGGTAATAGAGATATAGATAGATGATATTATATGATATGATCATATGATGATATGATGATATGATATATAATATATATGAAACATTTGTTTGTGGATAATGAGATATTTCAAATCTGGCAGTACTTTCCTTTTAAATTTTTGTGGCATCATTAATACTCGCAATGGCTCTATTAGAGCTATGGCCATGCAATGGTGGATAGACAAATCCAGAAAAGAAATGCAGGTTTCCTTATTTCAATGCCTTCCTTCAATTCTGTGTTGGGAATTCTGGAAAGATAGATGTCAAGCCAGATTTGAGAATCGTCAAGATGTATAAATATATCATCATTGTTCAAGTTACCAAGATGGTGACTTAGATATTTTACACTCCATTTCCTTATAGAGAGTTGTCTCGCGCCCCTAGGCATTCTCTACCTACTCACATGTGTCGGTTTCGGGTACATGTACCCTCTTGCTCAAAGTCGTTCGAGCTTTTCCTGAGAGCATGGCATGGGTTACTTCAGCGCCTGGTGAAGCAGCTTGATGTGGAATTCTCACATACCATGATGATAATATGAATATGGTCTTCTATTCTTACATTGGCATCTGCACAAATATGATAGAAAGTCTAGCTCGTTTGAAAGGGATACAATAGTGCGCCCAGAACCATATTTTAATGTGGACATTGAAACAAACCTCTTGATTATCACTTACATGATAACTGACAAGGCTAAATTCATGTGGACAGAGACAGTTTCCAAATCAGATATTGTTATAGAGAAATTAATTGTACATGTGACTGTCTTGCTAATTTTGGTTCATAGTACACGAGAATAGCTCTTCCGGATAAGATGGCTATCAGTATAGTAAGTATCTGTGACATTCAAGTTTAGTTAACTGTTGCAACTGCTCGGCCGTATCATTCCTCAGAAGATGCACAGGCCTGAAAAACACACCAAAATTTTACTTCATGAAGGAAAAACTAGTTTGGTAACTAATGCAGGACATAATTAAACTAAGCACAGTCACACTTAATGCTTCAGGCACAAGGGTCTGAACAAGGATATCTGAAAGTTCTAGTCATAATCATCTTTCTCGATCGAGCATCATCACCTTGAACAAGATATCTATCAGGTAGGAAAATTTGAGAGGGTTGCTTTACTTGAAGATCTGTTGAAGATACAATTAGATCTTCCGCTATCCTAAATTGAACCTCCATGTTTAACATGGTACAATTATGAAAATGACCCCTATAATTGTATCGCTAAAGTTAGAGAGCTTGATCATTACATTTCACTACCAAACTGTGTTACAATATTTATTATATATTCGATTAACCTGCCAAAGTAACATACAGAAAATCCCGAGAGGTTATCAGGTACATATCAATTTTAAGGCAAATTGACTGATACACTTTTATCCATTCCCACCATGCTCAATGGTAAATGCTCGTAGTGACAAGGAATCTGAAGCAGAGATGTCATGCTGCATTGACGAGACATTCTGACACAACAAACATGGAAATGAAATATGCATTGAATTTAGATCCCTCATCATCACCCTATCTAGCATGTGAATCGCCGACTCAAGTTCCATGTGTCCGAGTGTTTCAAGAAAATTTTCTAAACTAGAGCACACCTGTAGAGTCAGATATTTAAGGGAACTGATGCACAGAGATGGAAACCTCTTAAGTCATTTACAATTAGTTAATACTTATGTCCAAGAGGTTGCTTCCACGACTTGAAACCAATGACCTCCTGAACAAATGGAAACAACTTTACTAGTTACGCCAAAGTCCCCTTGCCGGCTCGCCCCCCTCACCCCCCACCCCCCCTTTACTTTAGAAGTATGAAAAATCCAATCTTTGCACATTTCATAGCAAGTATAAAGAAAATTTCCAACTTACATACTTTCATAAACAACTTCCATAGAAATATGCTTTGAAAGATTAAAAGAACACTTCTTTCACAAATTGATAACACTGATCGGTAGCTCGTATACAGATATACAAAAAAAAAATCATCTTACCAAAATGTTGGACTTATCGTATCTGATCCCTAGACTTGGTAGCTGCCACTTATTCAAATTATAGTCTCCTTTGGAGGATTGCAGCAAATTCTGATTAATGGAAAAAGAGATATAGACAGGGTATGCTATCTCTGTAGCCTTCTTTGCAAGCGCATCCGCTACTTGATTGGCCTCTCTGTCACAGTGAAAAATCTCTATAGTTAGGAAAAAGTAACCTCATAACAGCTTTCAAGTGCCAAATAACAAGGAATTTAATACTACTATATACATACTGGTTTTTGTCACCATATTTACCCGACACATATTATCATTCAAAAACATTTAATCAAATTATCTTATAGGCAAGACTTTCGTAAGAAAGAACTGTAGTTAAGACAAGTCTAAACTGACCTCAAGATTCTTCCTTTCTAGCAAGGTTAGCTTCTACGTTTGCCAACACCAATCAGCATACAACTAAATCTACATAATAATCGGTGTTCAATTTATTACATCAAATATACAACTAATAGCAAACATGGCAAGAAGAACATATGAGTTACCTAGTGTAAACATTAAGTCATTACCTTCTATTTTATAATTATTTCTTCCATTTAACTAAGTCTCAAAATCCTATATCCCGGAGCTCAACATATGTCCAAGATAGCTAGCTAGAGATAGTTAATGAGATAACTTAATACAAAGCAAATTTCCTAATATATTATACCTGCATGTATAAAGAAATAATTTACTGCATATATAAAACACCAATAAATATCAGACGACTTTTTTCTCCTTAAACATGGATTTAAATTCATCTATGATAAATCGGGCATGTGTTAGGGTGTCAAATGAGTGTGTTGAGTCGAATTTGGAGGGGTCAAAATAAAACATGTTGAGTTAATAAATGAGTTGGTTATTAATCCGCCCAAATGTTATTAATTGGGATGAAACAAATTGAGTCAAAATGGGCTAAACAATGGGTAGTCCAACCCGCCCAACTCTTACTAATGTTATTCATGTATGAATTTGATCTATATATCAGCCAAACTTTTAGATGGGCTTAATTAAACTGATCAACATGAGTTGAGTTAATAAATGACGCTAATGAATATATTTAGAATATCAGGGCTGTTCTGACTTAGAATAGTCCAATCAATCCGGCCCATTACAAAATGGACATATCCTTGGAATATAGTAGAAAGGCTTAGAACTGTAAGAGATGGAAATAACATACGTTTGGGGGAACAAGGCTCCTTATGGCACAATCAAAGTGAACACTGATGGGAGTTTCTCACAAAAATATGAGCAAAGATAGTATATGTGGAATTGTTAGAGATAGTCAAGGTGATTTAATCATGGTTTTCTCTATTTCAGTTCAATGTAGCAGTAGCAATATCGCTAAATGAAGCTACTGCAGCAGAGTTTGGAGTGAAATCGTGTTGTCTCAATGGAAATACTTAGAACTTGGCTAAATGCACAACCAACATGGTGACAAAGGACGACACTTTCTACTTGAAGCTTAACCAGATTGTGGATAAAACCAAGTAGCAGATTTTCTTGTTGCCTTTTTCATTCTAAGGACACAGGTAGACACTAATGTGCCAAAACAACAAATACTAGTGGGCCTACTATAACCAAACATGGAAAATGAACAACAACTACAAATCATAGAGACAAAGTGAGTTGGTAGAAGAAAAATGGAGGAGGAGGAGACATAGGTTTGTCTGAAGTATGTCAACGCGAGCTACAAGTAAATATATTGGTGGGCTATCTAATTCTTAAGCCTCTTCGTGGTTTAGCCCTAGGCCCAACAACTTGGCTAGCATATGGGCTATCCATGTTCACAACATATAATTCCATCCCCACATGGATACTATATATATACTATTCCATCTACACATGGATACTATTTATATACTACTCCACTAGATTAAACTAGCAAAATCAGGAAGGCATGATATTGTGACATGACAAAGAACAAAAACAACAGAGAAAACTAAACAGAATAAAAATGGAAAAAACCAAACAAATGAAAAGTCTCAAATAAGTGTATCAATATAAATGATAATTGCAACAACACATATCTCACAGTCTTGAGATTTTCAAAAGTCACAAAGAAGGGAATGCATCATCCTTCGAAACCATCAATTGTCTAAGTTTTAAAATCTTCAAAACAAACAAACAAACAACATGAAATTGAACCATTATAAATCAGAGCAACCCAGTGCTGCTTTGATTTTTAAAATTATGCTGCTCAAAAGACAATGAACAGAAGCCACTACCTCCATTTGTTGCTGCTGGGAGGTTGAATTATTATGACCAAAAATCAATATTTGAAAAGCCACGGTCAAAATTGAACCATTTTGTGCATTTTCAGTACTGTTCCTATCCGAGGAGAGGCGACCGTCGGGACTTATGATGATACCTGAGGGCAAAATGGGAACTTTTGTTGCATCACCTCCATTGACAATTGAAGTGACTTTTGATAACTCTATGGGTGCATAGACTAAAAATGCTCCCATTCTATCAATGTTTGTCTCTTGGAGCACTAACATTTCCTTTGCATATAAGGCTGCATATACATTACAACAATTAAGAAATACTAGTGGAAGTACTAAAAGAGATAATGTGAAGAAGATTTTCAAATTATCAGTGTATATAAATTAAATGCAACAAAAGATGGTTTTTGTTTTTGTGTGTGCTTTTATTGTTAACCGACTACAAGTCAAAAGTGAAATTGGACCATAGAAAATGCCTTTTGATTCAATAATCAAAGATTAAAAGACCTAAAGGACGAAAACATACAAGTTAGAAACTTTGATATTTCAATATGTGAAAAAAAATGAGTCCAATCATAAATAATATTATTTGATTCTTGAAAAATGTCGTTATTACTTGATAATTTAAGCAGAAAATAGCAAACGGTAGATAAATAAATATGAAAAATACCTAAATGATTGTGATACTGTTTCCTGGAAAAGTTCCTATTAGTACTCTAGCTAACTCAACCACATTATTCCCACCGGTCAAAATATCCCGCTGGAAAAAATATCAAATGATAAACATTATCATAATTTAAGTTTGTGAGATGAATATTGTTTAAAATCATATAATTAATGTTGAAGACAAAGTAAACTGAAGATATGGAACAAGTTAAATAACCTGCTCCCATCAACGTGTACAATGGAGTTAGAATCACACTAGGATTGTTGAAGATAAAGAAAATTGAAGATATGGAAGGGTTAAACAACCTGGTCCAATCAACGTGTACAACAGAGTTAGAGGCACACTAGGATTAGACTACTTAATTATATTGACTAGGCTGCTACTTCTTGTACTAGAAGAAGTCGACCAGGATTAGATTATTTTTAATTGCATTATTATTATAGTAGTAATATGTATTGTACTAGGACTATAAGTATAACTAACTTACGACTCTACAGTTTTCTCCCTTTATAAGAAGCATGTACTCAAAAATTTTAATCATCAATACAATCCTTGATATCTCTAATCCTAGACGTGAGAATTCTACATGGTATTAGAGCTTAAAAGCTCTTTCACTTTCTGAGTATTGATAAAAAAAACCACACATTCAACTGCAATGGCACCCTCTACCAACATTACCAACTCATTGCCGCTTTCTCTATTAAACTTAAGCCAACAAACTACCTCATATGGAGGAAATAAATATCCCAATTGATTCAGATGATGAGACTAACCTATCCATCACAGAGAATGAACGTACTAAAAATAGTTGTTCCACTGGACAGACTATTGGAAAACTTGTAGCCATTGAGAAGCATGCAAAAGATAGTGGCAACATTGATGACTGTGAGGAGAAAGATGTATTGCTAAGGAGTTGGATCTTAGGCACCTTGACAGAAGAAAGCATGTACCTAATTGTGGGCTGCTCAACTGCCAAGGAGATGATGGGAATGCTTGAAAGAAACTTATCTTCAAACAATAAAAGATAAGGAGTTTCAGCTTAAACAACGACTACAAAGTGTTAGGCTAGGAACCAAAAAGATTGATGGATACATCAAGGATTTCAAAGGCATATGTGATGGCCTTGCATCCATTCACAAACCTCTGGATGAAGATAGCAAAGTAATCAATTTTGCTAGAGGTTTAGGTCTCAAATGCAAGACCTTCAGAAATGTCATGTTAGGTAAGACACCATATCCCACCTTTAATCAATTTGTTAATGCACTCACGGATTTTAATATAAGGGAAGATGAAGAAGAGGTGCCACAAAAAAGCCATAACATGGTATTCTCTGCTCAAAGATGCAGGGGAAGGGGAAACAACAACTTCAACTCCAGAGAAAGAGATTTCAAGTCTGCTAGACAGGAAACAAGTTCTCAATATAGTCAATATGGACTAGGTTCTCCGAACAATCAAAGTGTCCCAAGTGAAATAAGGAGAAAAACAATACTCAGTCATGTCAAAATTGTAGTAGGAATAATCATATTGCTCTTAAGTGTTTTTAATGGTGGGACTACTCGTATCAATCTGCAGATGAACTACCACTAGCAACGACTTGACATCACATTCATACCGAAGCATTGACAAAACAAGTTTTTTGCTGGGTTTTTGAAGCTAGCTAGGAGTAACTGTTCCTCCACTCTATAGCTTGAGGGGAAGTTTTGAAAATAAAGAAAACTGAAGATATGGAACAAGTTAAACAACCTGGTCCAATCAACGTGTACAACAAAGTTAGAGTCACACTAGGATTAGGCGACTTAATTATATCGACTAAGCTGCTACTTCTTGTACTAGCAGAAGTTGACTAGGATTAGATTACGACTAGGATTATATTACAACTAGGATTCGATTATTTATAATTGCATTATTATTATAGTAATAATATATATTGCGGTAGGAATATAAGTATAGATAACTTAGGACTCTACAATTCTCTTGTGACATCTTGCAATTTGAAATAACTATGAAGAGGCTTGAAATTGGAAATAGTTTTTTTTTGGAAAGAATTCAAATCTGGAAATTTGGTTAAGTATGGAAAAAAATGAGTTTTTGGTCAACTTTGAACAGTCATAACTCCTAGCTCAGGATAAATTAGGTGTATTTCCAGTTATGTTTGCAAATCCCTTGGAATGATCTTTCCAGAGCCGCCGAGTTTGCTCGATTCCGAGTTCGTATGAGTGAGTTATGCCCTTTGGAAGTTGGATTGTTGGCTCAGGGAATTCAATCCGAATTTTTGTAAGGGTATTTTGGTCTTTTCCCTAACCATTTCTTTTGGTTATATTAAGGATTTAGACTGATTTTAAATCAGTTTCCTTTTTAAAAAGTGAGAGTTAGGGTTCTTGAGATAAAAGGAGAGAAGAGGAGAAAGGAGAAGAAGAAGCAAAGTTCGTAGAGATCGTCGTGGTTTTTGTCGGGGGTGATCCCTATTAAGGTATGTGAGATCATAGTGTTGGGTTGGTTCATTCCCCCACACGCCAAACTCGTTTTAATTTCCGAGAAAAGATTTGGTTGTGTTGTTGAAATTTTGTGGTTGTGTTGAAGTTCTTGTTGATTTGGGACATGTTTCCGATTGTGTTTTCGAGTTGAATCTATTGTATGCTGAGGGGTTTTATGATTCTAAGTGTTTGGGGCTGGAAACTTTGAAGTTAAGGTGGTTTAGAGTTCGAAAAATGAAGGAGAAAAGTCGAGTTTTCTGGGGACAGGGGTGGGGCGTCGCGCCTGCCAGCGCGCCCCAAAAGGGGTTCTGAAGTTTCCCCCTTGGGGCGACGCGCCAGCCAGCGCGCCCCAGCCGGCCCTCTGAAGTTTTAGGGCTGGCGCCCCGTGCCTCTCAGAGCGCCAAGGACGCCAATCATTCCCATTCATTCCCCACTTTTTCATACATGTTCCTTGGTAATGTACCTATGTTTTATAGTTGTTTTCAACACTCTAAGGTACATCTAAACATCAAGAACTCATCCATAAACATGAGATCATTACCCCTGGAATTCATAATCCAATTCGAGGAAAGTTCGGATCAAAGTCAAGTGAAGTTAGAGTCAAGCTTAGAAGTTAAGAAGCAAGTCTTTAAAGTTTTTCAAGAGTCTTTATTGAACATTTTAACTTCATTTTTAAGGCCCAAGTTTCAGGTTGAATAAAGAGTATAGAGTTTCAAGTTAAGTAAAGAGTATAGAGTTGAGTTCATTTCTCAAGAGTTATTAGGGAACTAAATATTCCCAAAGAAGTTTATAAATGTTTTCACATTTGAGTAAGAAAGGAACAATGATTTCCAAAAGAGCCTTTGGGGCAAGTTTTCAAGTAAAAGGAACATCGATTCCAAGTGAGCCTTTGGGCTAGATTTTGAGCAATTATCTCAAACTAAAGAAAGATGTGTTTAAAACCCTTATGAGCTAAAGTATTTTGGGAGTAGTTTTGAGCACCGAATTGGGGATGCGAGTTCATATTAACTCCACTCTCCATAAGAACCATGTAGCCAAACATGGGACTTAACGGGTCATTCTTTTTAGATGATCAGTAAGATTAAGCTAGTGGATCCACTAAGTTAAGTAAGGTCATATATCACGGCAAGGTATAGGATGTTCCTTGGGCAACGTGAGGTAAAACGTTGTATCATCACTAGGGCTCATAGTGGTGGTTGTCGGTTAAAGAATCTCCCACTAAAGTTATATTACTTCTATATAAGTAAAGTTGAGTTTGTTATTGTTTTATCCTTAACGAACTAAGTTGTTTACACTGTTTTACAAAGATTTATATATATTACATGTGTCTTATTGCTTTATATTGAGTTCGGTTATTCATGAGTCGAACAGAGCCAAGGTAAGTTCTCTTTTGTATCCCTTTCAAGCTTAAGTTGTTGTTTAGTTGTCCAGCTCACATACTCGTACATTCTATGTGCTGATGTCAGTTGGCCTACATCTTATTATGAGGCAAACGCAAGTACCCAGGATCATCATCCAGCACGCCGTTGATCCAGTTGAGCACTCCAGAGTAAGTGGTGAGCCTCCTTGCATTCCGAAGGACTGAATCTGTTGTTTCGTTTTCCTAGTTTTGTTTTATTAGGATGTTGCAGGGTCTGTCCCAACATACATCTCAGTGTTATAGAGGCTTCATAGATAGTCATTCAGTTAGTATTGAGTCTCTCATCTATGTATATATATAAATATTCTATTTTGAGACACGAGTTGCCTTTTGGCCAGATTTTATAAGTTAGGTTGTTTTATGATCTTTCATTGCATTAAGTTATTCTGTTGAGTTAAGTTTCCGCTGAGTTAAGAAAGCTAGGGGTTCACTAGGGGCCAGCAGTGGTCTTCAAGTGCCGGTCCCGCCTAGGGGTGTAGGCTCGGGGCGTGACATCTCTCCCTATATAAGGAACATGTACTAAATAATTTTAATCATTAATACAATCCTTGATTTCTCTAATCCTATACAGGAGAATTCTACAATATATGTACAATTAATGACAAGACTAGAAAAACATGTACATAATATAACATGGGAACATAATATTAGCAAATTAATCAAATTCAGGATTTTAACTTAATCTATACTACCTTAAAAGTATGAACTCCTAGATTGAATGTTAAATTACTATAATACCCCTAATTAAAAATAATTAATTTATTTTATTTATTAATTTCATTATTTGTATTATATTAAAAGTAGATACCCTTTCATATTAAAGAGTTGTGACTTTTCCAAAGGGTTGTGACTTTTTTGACGGGTTTTGACATTTTCGATGAGTTGTGACTTTTTAGAAGGGTTATGATTTTTTCAAAGGGTTGTGACTTTTCCAAAGGGTTGTGCCTTTTTCGATGAGTTGTGACTTTGAAAAAGGTTGTGACTTTTTCGAAAGGTTGTAACTTTTCTGATAAGGCACAATTAACACCTATTCGTACTACTATTTGTTAGCTATAAATATAGGGGCTTCCTCTCACTTTTAAACTACGATTTTTTTTAAAGTTTTCTACTCTTCTTCTTCTTAAATAATCACAAGGTTATTTGCAACAGTTGATTAAGTTCAAAGTTCAACAAAACTCGAGGTACTACATAAGAAAGAGTTGGTGAACAAATTGTAGCAAATCATTCATAAATTCACACTTGTATTTTTTCTTACGATTTTCATGAGATAACAGTGATGAAAAGTTGTGGGAAAGACAATAACAATAAACAAATATGAAAATAGTCACATGATTTGGGTAAGATATTTCTTCTTTCTTTTTTTAAATTATTTTGTTACCCTCCGATGAAGGATTTTCTTTTAATTTTGCTAAAACAACGGGCATCAATGTAGTCTATTGAATCATTAGTTTTGATGTTAATTCCACTATTTCAAAAATAGATTTTCACTTTACTTATAATATGATAATATAGTCATGATAATAATTTTTTTAATAGATATGTAAGTAAAAGTGAACGGAGAAAGTAAAGTGGTGGTGGCAAGAGATTTTAATCAAATGGAACACTATAGTGAATATAGCATGATCATATATTTTCGTCTTCCTTCTTCATTGGCTATGTAGCGTTCCATTTTTTTTTTTAAAGATTTATATTGAGTATGAAATTTTTTAAGAATGAATTTCTTGTTATAGTGTGTTCATTTTAATTTGAGAAAATGGTATGTCACAAGATGCACTCCTTGCTATTTATATAAAATAGATAAGAAAATAGTGATTGATCATAAAATAATCTTAAATCAAATTAAAGATTCTATAAATAATACTTTAAATTTTATTCATCTATTAATTTTTATTATTTAATAAGTTTAATTTTTTATATCACGATACAACTTCTATAATATACTAGATACTTTCATTAGACAACAAGTAAAAAATAGATTATGTATAAAGATAAAATATTCAAATATTTATGGTAATCCTTATTAGTGTCATGCACATACTAAAGTTCAAGTATGAATATTTAAGAGAAAAATTATACTTAAATGGTGTCCATAATTTATGTTCATAACCTCAAGAGGAAAGACTATTGGTGACATTTTTTGTATTGATATTTTTTTTAAAAAATTCTTGGTTAGATTTTCTTACAAAATTTAGTAAAGTAAAAAATAATACTACTAAAGAAATTTCAATTTCTCCCCATATTTAAACTTTGAATATATTCTGAAATGTTTCAATGATATGTGGTCATTTTGATCTCAAAATACAAGTAACTCTATGATAATTTGTATTAATCATTTAAAAGCACTTGTCCTATGGTCTTTAAACTATAATTAATTACTGAAAAAATTAATTTTATAATATTAATTCTATTTTACAACATCGTATACTATATATACATATACACGTGCAACGCACGTGCCGTGAAACTAATAGTTTAAAAAATTCTTAACATTGAACTCATTCTATTTATTTTTTTAAAATTATGATATTTGTTGAAATATTTGAAAGTTTCACATAATTATCTATACAGGGATTGATAAAGGTCAATTTCTATATGAGTATTTTTAGGTGTCATTTGGTTAATAAGTTATATAGGGATTGAAAATGTAAAAGTTACTTTTTTTATGAGATGTTTGGCTCATTACATTAAAAATTGAATATCCAGTGCAAAGTTTTTTTTTTTTTTTTATAAATAATATCCAGTGCAAAGATATGTACAATCATACCTTTTTATGACAATCATTCTTGGCCCTATCACAATATTTCACCTATTATCTATAACAATAACATCATGTGTAATCCCACAAAGTGGGGTCTGGAGAGGATAGAATATACACAAACCTTAGCACTATCTCTTGGAGGTAGGGAAACTTTTTCGAAATAACCTCGGTCAATTGAATATAATATCATAGTTTTATTTGGAACCGTTATCAATATCATGTTCTATCATTATATTCTCAATAATAACATTTCACTGTAACAACTAAACGAATTATCTGAACAATTATCATTATTATGAAGAGGTTTGATGCATACATGACTTCTTGTCTTGTCATCTTTGAAGAAATTGAAGACATTTTGGAATGAAAGAGGAAGCCACAAAGAAGTAGCAGCAGTGGCAATTAAACCTTTTGGTTGGGTAGTTTCTTCATTTTTTTTCTTATTGAAATCCTATCTCCGCAGTTTAACTGTGATAAAATTGGAAAATCTAATTTGTCTGTCATGCTTAGGATTTCAAAAAAGCTCTTCACCATCCTTTGAGATATTTGTATTGTATTTTTCAGCCCTTCTGCATCATTTAACGTTGAAAATAAAAATAAAAATAAAATATAAATATTACAACAACATATATATCCAGTGTAATCCTACAAGTGGGGTCTAAGAAGGGGGTTCCTACCTTGAGAAGGTAGAAAGATTGTTTATGATAGATCCTCATTCAAGTAAAGTATACCAAAATTCATATATGTAAAGAAAATATAGTAGTTATATAATCAGAGCCAAGGAGACAACATGTAAATACTAAAATCAAAAGATAAAATATTAGGAAAGTAACCATAACAATACTAATAAGGAAAAAGGTAAGGGTGTGTTCTTGTTTTTGGAAAAATAATTTGTTTTAGGAATTCTATTTTTATCTTCAGTATTTGGTTGGAGAGTTAATATCTTTTCTATATAAAAAAAGAACTTTTATTTAAGATTAATAAAAAATATTAACAGACCGGAAAGTATGATGAGATCTTTACATGCTAAAGGTGATAGTGATGTCCGAGTGTCGTTAAAGCATTGATATAATGTTCAAAGTGGAGATGATTGTGAAGGAAAATGACTTAAAAATCTTTACACGTTAAAGGTTGGAAAATATTTTCTCTAAAAAAAATATTCTCTAACCAGTCAATAACCATCAAAAGATGACTAATTTTTTTGAAAAAAGTTAAATCATACCAAACACAGCCCTAAAGTTAAAATTGAGAAAATCTTAAAGAAAAATAACTTCCGCCTAAAACTAAAAGAAGGGATCATTTTCTTGGCCCTTTCCGACAAAAAAAAAAATTCTCTAATCGAACATGAAAAAAATACTTGTAATAATGCCTTTAAAGATGATTTTTTTTAAAAAAAAGGTCATGTTTTAAACGTATAAACAAAGAAAATGGATGGATTTGGACCCTCTTCAAGGTTTTATATTCTTAATTAAAGCTTCGTTGAAGTGATGAAAGATTTGCAATAGATCCTTATCTTACCTTATAAATTAAAATTCAAAAAGTAGTAAATAAATAAAAGGGGATATAAAACTGAACCTCCTTTGAAATCATGCCTAGTAGGGCAGGTTAAACCCATTGAAAAATTATATCTCTCAGACATCCTTTGAAATGTAACAATCCATCTTTTAGCTCCGTATGTTTGACGACCACACAACAAGCCTCTAAAGATACGATTAACCTGATTTTTTTCATATACTTGAACATGTTCCACTCAAGTAACATTGCAAGAGTAAACATAATTAGCTTGTTGGAAAAAAATTAGGAACTTATGTTGAAAATTCATGTTTTCTTAGAAGTGGATGTTATAAGGCAAAGACTGATTAGGACCATATGAGGAAACAATTATTCATCCTCACTCGTTTAGATTCGAACATATGGGACATGAACAAGATAGTGTGGGCTGGAGTTCAACATTGTTAAATGAAGAATAGTGATAGGTCTGACGACTCCAATAACATGTTAAAAAGATGGTTATTGAATCTAACTGCATCCTAAAATATAACATATAAGTTCGTTAGCGATTTTCCGAGGCTATACATGTAACGACCGGTTTTCGTCATTATAGAAAATCCAACGGAGAAAAATTTTGGGCCAAAAAAACTTTTTGGTAGTAACTTGAAATTTCCCAACCTAGTCCAGATTTGGATAAAATCGGAGTCAGTGAGGTCTAGGGAAATATGGTAACAAATGGGAGATCTAATTATGAATTTGATTACAAGAGTACATAGCTAAGACGTTAAGCAACCCGTACGACTTTACGAAATTGAATTTGGGCGAGTAGAACTCCCGAAATCGCTCTTAGCGTGAGAGGGTAATTCTGAGTGTCATGGGATAAAGGTGTGCTGTGGAATGGGGGTTTGGGAATTCTTAAATTTTCTCACTGTTTCCATGCAAGCCGCTAAGGCTGGATTTTCCCGCCAGGGCGAGGCCACTATAGTGGGGTGAGGACCGTTGTGGCGGGATCGACGCGACCTAAGTCAGAAATAAACCCCAAAAATGTTTTATTCTGCACTTTTAGACTTTGAGAGCTAAGGAACGACCCCAGGTGTTTTTTTGACAGTTTTCTACCACTCTTGAGGCTAAAGGTAAGGTTTTCACTCTCCAAATCCATTTTTCAATTCGTAGAACTTAGTTTCTTGGGTGATTATTATTGGGGAAGGGTTTTGGAACTTTTTGGATGGTGGGGAATAACCCTAATTTGGATATTGGGATCATGTGGTTGATCTAGGGTTAATAGTGTTTATTTTAATCCAGGTAATTAGACATCATTTATTGATTCCCCTGTTATATTGATTGTTTGTAAACCAAAAACAAGCGGAAAGAATCCGAAAAGGGAAGATTATAGTTTCTTAGGGGATTCAAGCTTTGTTCGAGGTAGGTGATGGTTGTGATTTCATGTTGGTGTGATATGTATTTGTAATTACTTCATTATGATGCATGTATGTATGCAAATATTGCATTATTGATCACACTAATCGTAAATGAGGATGATTGAATAATTGTATGCCATGAATCATGACTTGATTGTATTATTATGAGAATGTACATTGTAATTGTGATTGTGACTTGTTGAATGGATCGGGTGTTACATTCTGAAAAACTAACTAAGATCGGTTGCGACGTATCATCATAAGCATTGGAACGAGTGTCACGATCGGACACGCTAACTTGGAATGGGTACCACTTACTGGTACACTAACTGTTTGGGTGTGGGTTCCATGAGAGGACCACTGACTTGACATAACTGTATATCTTAAGAATTTTCAATTTGTACTTTGTTCATAAGTGATAATTGATATTGTATATGTTCGGTGAATGCATGTTTATTATTTTGTATTGACTTATATGTGTTTCGCCTGTTAGAATAACCGCGTGATCCTACCAGTACACTGTGGTTGTGTACTAATATTGCACTTGCTCTTTCTTTGTTGAGTACATGGCATCTTCAGGCAGCTATTGAATGACCTTGTCTAGAAGATCAATGATCGTCATTGAATTCAAGGGTGAGCCAGTACTTCCGGGCTGCCATTAGTTCTCTTTTCGTGTACGTCCACATCTTCGGACTTAGACTAATACTTTAGATTTTCTTATGTTTAATTGGGTTGTACCCATTTCCTTAGACTTATTATATTTGTTAGAAATTTTGTACATTGACTTTCAGGTTCTAGGTAGTATTTTCGCATTTGTTTTTCTAGACATTTGTTGGAGTTTCTGGGAACTCCCTATTTTTCCTTTTTTAGACATTTAAACCTGCTTCTGTATCTTTAAATGTCTTAGTTTTTGGTTAAGTTGTTTAGCTTGGGGTGTAGTAATGGTTCTCCCACTGGAGGGTTAGTGTGGGTGTCAATCATGACGGTCTGGGTCATGACAAAGTTGGTATCAGAGCCCTAGGTTTGTTGATCTTGATGTTCCAAAATAAATTTAGTAGAATCTTGCGGAATGGTACGGAGACGTATGTACTTTTTTTCGAGAGGCTATAGGACTTT
Organism: Solanum piurae; assembly: GCA_029582685.1. Taxonomy (NCBI): domain Eukaryota; kingdom Viridiplantae; phylum Streptophyta; class Magnoliopsida; order Solanales; family Solanaceae; genus Solanum; species Solanum piurae. Next base: position 7,764 of record JAJOOO010014435.1, on the reverse strand, counting down.
CGGAAATCTCTCTATTTTCTTTTGTCTCCTTCGTGCTATAACTTGGTTCCAATTGGTATCTGGCGATCCAAATTGGTATCTAATATCCTTCACTCTTTTGTCTGCATATGGTTAACACTAGGTTCACCGACGTCGGGCCCGTAGCTCCTGTCAGTGCGCCACCTGAGGACTCTGCAGTAAAAGGTCGCGGTCTAGAAAGGTGTAAAGGAAGAGCTAGGGGTAGAGGCTAAGGAAGGGTAGCACCTGCTGGGGATAGAGATCTGGTTAGGGATTCTCCCAGAAATGAGAATTCTCTTGCGCATCATAAAGAGATAGAGGAAAATGTTGACGTTGAGGATGAGGAGAATGTTGGACAAAAGGAAGAAGTGAAGGCTGAGACTACAAGTATTCATCCCTTAGACCTAGTTTTAGCTCCACAAATTATGTCATTCTTGAAAGGATTGGTTGGTCCTGGAGTGCTTCTCTCTGTTCAACAACTCATGCTCCCGCCAATCCCTCTATTGCTATCACTATCCCCAAGGTGGGTGGAACTATAGGTACTGATGCTTTCTTTCATCCTTTATTGGGTCCTGTTATGACTGGTAACGAACATGAGATGTTGACTAAAATCTTGAAGTTGAAATCGTCGGTGTTCCATGGATACGAGAGTGAGGACGCATATGAGTTCATCCTAGATTGTTATGAGAGGCTTCATAAGTTGGGAATTGTCCATCAACATGGCGTGGAGTTTGTGACCTTTCAACTTCAAGGTGAGGCTAAGTAGTGGTGAAGAGCATATGTGGAATGCAGATCTTCAGTTTTACCCCCACTTACTTGGACCTAGTTTCATATTATGTTCTTGGAGAAATATGTGCTTCGGACTTTGAGAGATCGTAAGAAGGATGAGTTCATGGCTTTGGAGCAAGGTGGTATATATGTGGCTGCTTGTGAGGCTAAGTTCCATGATTTGTGTAGATATGCTACGCAATTGGTGACTACTGAAGAAGAGATGATCCGTCTATTTTTTAAGGGATTGAATTATGAGTTGCAGGTATTGTTTATTCATATGACCTCTGCAGGAAAAAGCTTCAATGAGGTAACAAATTTTGTGAAGAAAGTGGAGGAGGTGAGGCGAGACTGCCAGGCTAAGGCATTGGCTAAGAAAGCCAACAATTCAAGTAACTTTCAGAGTTCTTACTCCAGAGGTTTAGGGAGGTCGACACTTGCAGCCTGACCAATTCAGTTTGCCATGCCCGCTTTTATAGGCAATTACTCAGGGACTCCACCTCAGAATTTGATTCAGGATAGCCGGGGAGCCGTACCTTCGGCGGGCAGCAGGCCATTTTTTTATCGTAATTGCTATAACTGTGGGGAACCTGGGGATATGATGAGAGATTGTCCCTACCTATGCACGATGGATTCCGTGCAGCATCAGACTAGAGCAGTGGTACCCGCGGGTAATGGTAATAATGGTTTAGAGCGTCCACAAGGTGGGCGAGGAGGAAATTAGCGAGGCCACGGAGCTAGGGGAAATGGTAACACATGCAGAGGTATAGTACAACCAGACAGGGAGGTCGCCCGTCATGATGGCAAGGCTCAATGTTTTGCCTTTCCGGGCAAGACCGAGATGGAGGCGTCGTATGCAATGATCACATGTACTATTCTTTTCTGTGATCGGATGGCTAATGTGTTATTTGATCCGGGTCTACTTATTCTTATGTGTCCGTGCAATTTGCCTCAGAATTTGCTATGATTTGTGATATACTTGATGCCCCCATCCATGTTTCTACCCTAGTTGGAGAGTCTGTCATAGTCACCCATGTTTATCGTGTTTGTCCTATTTTGTTTATGGGTTTTTAGACTTGGGCTGATTTGGTGATTTTGGATATGACTGACTTTGATATAATTTTAGGCATGACTTGGTTGTCCCCTTATTATTTTGTGCTTAATTGTAATACTAAGTATGTGACTCTAGAAATTCCGGGAAGGGAAAAGTTAGAGTGGGAAGGGGTGTACAAGCCTAAGCAAGCTAAAATAATAGCCTTCATTCGGGCTGAGAAACTGGTAGGGAAGGGTTGTTTGGCTTATTTGGCTCATTTTCGAGACGTTGAGGTTGAATCCCCCTCTATTGAGTCTATTCCAGTGGTGTCAGAATTTAGAGAAGTGTTTCCTACTGATTTACTTGGTATGTCTCCGGACAGAGATATAGATTTCTGCATTGATTTAGAACCTGGTACCCGCCCATTTCCATCCCTCTGTATCGGATGGCTCCGACAGAATTAAGAGAGCTTAAGGCTCAAATCCAAGAATATCTTGATAAGGGATTTATCCGTCCTAGTGCTTCACCGTGGGGTGCTCCAATTTTGTTTGTTAAGAAAAAGAATGGTAGTATGAGGATGTGTATAGATTACCGGCAATTGAATAAGGTCACCATTCGGAACAAGTACCCATTTCCTCAAATAGATGATTTGTTTGACCAATTGCAGGGTGCATCCATTTTCTCTAAGATTGATTTAAAGTCTGACTACCATTAGTTAAAGATTAGGCCTGAGGATGTGCCCAAGACGGCATTTAGGATCTGTTATGGGCACTACGAGTTTCTAGTCATGTCGTTTGGGTTGACAAATGCGCCTGCAGCTTTTATGAGTTTGATGAATGATGTGTTCAAACCATTTCTTGATTCATTTGTTATAGTATTTATTGATGATATTTTTTTTATTCGAAGAGTGAGGAAGAGCATGCTGACCATCTTCGTATTGCTCTGGGTGTTCTTGGGAAACAAAAGTTGTATGTGAAATTTTTCAAGTGTGAGTTTTGGTTAACTTCAGTTTCCTTTTTGAGGCATATGGTTTCAAAAGAAGGGGTAATGGTAGATCCCCAAAAGATTGAAGCGGTTAAGAATTGGGTTCGGCCTAGCTCTTTGACTGAAGTTAGAAGTTTTGTGGGGCTTGCTAGCTACTATCGTCAGTTTGTGAAAAACTTTGCTTCTATTGCCATACATCTGACAAATTTGACCAAGAAGGAGGTACCTTTTGAATAAACTAAAAAATGCGAGGAGAGCTTCCAAAAGCTGAAGACTCTTTTGACCACAACACCTATTCTAGCACTACCGGTGGAAGGTAAATATTTTATAGTTTATTGTGATGCTTCATAGTTGGGTTTGGGTGATGTGTTAATGCAAGATAAGAATCTTATAGCTTATACATCACGACAGTTGAAGTTGCATGATAGGAATTATCCAACACATGATTTGGAGTTGGCAGCGGTAGTGTTTTCTCTTAAGATCTGACGGTATTATCTTTATGGTGTTAAGTGTGAGGTGTTTACTGATCATCGCAGTCTACAACATGTATTCACTCAAAAGGATCCGAATTTAAGACCACAAAGGTTGATGGAGTTACTCAAGGATTATGATGTGACCATCCAATATCATCCGGGTAAGGCTAATGTAGTAGCGGATACACTTAGTCGAAAGGCGGTGAGTATGGGTAGTTTGGCTTGCTTGAGTATAACTAAGCGACCTTTGGCTAAGGAAATCCAAACCTTGGAGTCTAAATTCATGTAGTTGGGCATCTCAACAAAAGGTGGGGTGTTAGCTAGCATTGAAGTAAGGGCCACGTTTATTGAGGAGATCAAGGCCAACAGTTTGAAGATGAGAATTTGAAAGAGCTCGAAGATAAGGCAGTGTCTGGCAAGGCACAAGAGACCACTCTTGCTGTGTAGGGTGTGCTCAGTTTCAAAGAAAGGATTTGTGTTCCTATAGTGGGCGACTTGATTCAAGAATTATTGACAGAATCCCATGGTTCACGATATTCCATTCATTCAGGTGTGACCAAGATGTACCGAGATTTGAAGTGAATTTATTGGTGGCCTGGCATGAAGAATGATATAGCGAAGTTTGTGGCTAAGTGTCAAAATTGCCAACAAGTAAAGTATGAACATCAAAGGCATGCAGGGTTGCTTTTAAGAAGGTCAATTTCAAAATGGAAGTGGGAAAGGATAGCTATGGATTTTGTGGTTGGTCTTCCCAAGACTTTGGGGAAGTTTGATTCTACTTGGGTAGTGGTTGACTGATTGACTAAGTTAGCCTATTTTATTCCTATCAGAATAGATTATAATGCTCAACAATTGACGAAGGTTTATGTAAAGGAGATAGTAAGGCTGCATGGGGTACCCCTTTCTATCATCACAGACCATGGTACGCAGTTCACCTCCAAGTTTTGGAGGAAATTATATGAGGAATTGGGCACACAACTCAGTTTGAGTACAACTTTCCATCCACAGATGGTCGGACAATCAGAAAGGACCATTCAAGTGTTAGAGGACATGTGTAATTAATGTTGGAGGGCATTGGGACAAGTTCCTACCGTTGTGTGAGTTCTCCTATAATAATATTATCACTCCAGCATAGATATGGCACCATTTGAGGCACTCTATGGGAGGGGATGTAGATCACCCATATGATGGTTTGAGGCTGGAGATGTGAAATCTTTGGGGGTTGATTTAGTGAAGGATGCTCAAGATAAAGTGAGGAGTATTCAAGCTAAGCTTTTAGCAGCCAAAAGTAGACAGAAGAAGTATGCAGACATGGCATTTCAGACTGGGAGAAAGTTCTTCTTAAGGTATCACCTATGAAAGGGGTAATGAGATTTAGCAAGAAGGTCAAGCTAAGTCCGCGATACATTGGTCCCTTTGAGGTTCTTGATTGTGTAGGGCCAGTGGCTTATAGATTGTCCTGACCTCCTAACCTTTCGAGAGTTCATCCGGTATTTTATGTGTCCATGTTAAAGAGATATCATGGTGAAGGGGATTACATCATAAAATGGGACTCAGTTGTGTTAGACAAAGACCTTCAGTATGAGGAGGAACCGATTGCAATTCTTGATTGTGATGTCCGAAAGCTGAGGACCAAAGAGATTAAGTCCGTGAAAGTTCAATGGAAGCATCGGCCAGTTGAGGAAGCTACTTGGGAAACCGAGAAGGACATGCGAGACAAGTATCCCCAGTTGGTATAGAAAATCCGAAGGGGAAAAATTTTGGGCCGAAAAACTTTTTGGTAGTAACTTGAAATTTCCCAACCTAGTCAAGATTTGGATGAAATCGGAGTCACTGAGGTGTAGGGAAATTCGGTAACAAATGGTATATCTAATTATGAATTTTATTACATGAGTACATAGCTAAGATGTTAAGAAACCCATATGACTTTACGAAATTGAATTCGGGCGAGTAAAACTCCCAAAATCGCTCTTAGCTTGAGAGGGTAGTTCTGAGTGTCATGGGATGAAGGTGTGTTGTGAAATGGAGGTTTGGGAATTCTTAAATTTGTTCACTGTTTCCATGCAAGCCGCTAAGGTGGGATTTTCCCGCCAGGGCAAGGCCGTTGTAGCGGGGTGAGGACCGCTTTGATGGGACCGACGGGACTTAAGTCAATAATAAACCCCAAAAACGTTTTATTCTACAATTTTCGAATTTGAGAGCTAAGGAACGACCCAAGGTGTTTTCTTGACAGTTTTCCACCATTCTTGAGGCTAAAGGTAAGGTTTTCACTCTCCGAATCCATTTTTTGATCCATAGAACTTAATTTATTGGGCAATTATCGTTGGAGAAAGGTTTTGGAACTGTTTGGATGGTGGGGAAAAGCCTTAATTAAGATATTGTGATCATGGGGTTGATCTATGGTTGATAGTTTTGATTTTAATCCGGGTAATTAGAAATCATTTATTGATTCCCGTGTTATATTGATTGTTTGTAGACCAAGAACAAGCGGAAAGAATCCGGAAAGGGAAGAATTAAGTTTCTTAGAGGATTCAAGCTTTGTTCGAGGTAGGTGATGGTTGTGATTTCATGTTGGTGTGATAAGTATTTGTAATTACTTCATTATGATGCATGTATGTATGCGAATGTTGCATTATTGATCACACTAATCGTAAATGAGGATGATTGAATAATTATATGACATGAATCATGATTTGATTGTATGATTATGAGAATGTACATTGTGATTGTGATTATGGCTTGTTGAATGGATCGGTGTTACGTTCTGACACACTAATTGGGATCGGTTTCCATGTACCGGCATAAACATTGGAACGAGTGTGACGATCTGACACGCTAACTTGGAACGGGTACCACGTACTGGTACACTAACTATTTGGGTGTGGGTTCCATGAGAGGACCACTGACTTGACATAACTATATATCTTGAGAATTGTGAAATTATACGTTGTTCGTAAGTGATAATTGATATTTTATATGTTTGGTGTATGCATGTTTATTATGTTGTAATGACTTATATATGTGTTTCGCCTATTGGGATAGCCGCGTGATCCTACCAGTACACTGTGGTTGTGTACTGATACTGCACTTACTCTTTCTTTGTTGAGTAGAGGGTATCTTCAGGCGGCTATTGACAGACCTCGTCTAGAAGATCAGTGACCATCATCGAACTCAAGAGTGAGTCAGTTCTTCCAGGCTTCCATGAGTTCTCTTTCCGTTTACGTCCACATGATCTTCAGACTTAGACTAGTACTTTAGATTTTCTTATGTTAAATTGGGTTGTACCCATTTCCTTAGATTTATGATCCTTGTTAGAGTTTTGGTACATTGACTTTCAGATTCTAGGTAGTATTTCCGCATATGTTTTGTTAGACATTTGTTGGAGTGTAATGACCCAGACCCGAAAGGTCATTTTTGATAATTTTGAATAGTCATTTATCTATAATTAATTAATTTGTGAGTAATTTGTTTATTATTAAAAAATAATGGACCAAACCTGAAATATTAAAATAGGTGAATAGAAATGTTACTTTTAATGCATAAGTAATTTAGAAAAGAAATTAAAGAGGAGCGGAAAGAAAACTGACCTGTGGTGGCGTCAACGAACGAGTGCAGGTATGTGATTCTCATAAATGGAAAATTGTTGATTGATTACCTGCATGAACACTCAATATTATAAATAGATATGTAGGAATGTTAGTATATGATGGGTAGAAAGAGAAAGAGGAATTGATTTAAAGTCATGAAATTAATTGATTTATCTACTTTAGGATTATTAGTTATTTTATAATTATTTGGTTCCTGTAAAAATCTAATCATGGGCAATGATTGCTTGGGGATATGATCCAACATACATTAGAAAATTTGGATGCAGACTAGTAGGTCTGCGAATTATTTTTATTCGTAAACTACCGATCCCAGATTCGTCTCTTATTTTCTTTCTTATTGTTACATTACAATTTAGGTTTTTATATTCTATAGTGGGATTGAAATGGAATGGAACCTGTAGTATAGTTTTGTTAATTGGGTTGAAAACATAAATTAAATAAATAAATCAAAAGGGTGAGAATTGAATAGTTGTCAGTACGTTGTTAGGGTTTAATAGAAGGGAAATTTGAAGTGAAAATATAGTGGGTGTGATTGTTATTAATGGCATTATTCAATCATTGTCAGGAATGGATAATTTATTGGGATTTCGTGAGTTTTTCATGGTTCTGCCATGAATTTGCGTGACCGGTTAGATTTCATAGTTAGTTGTTCTTATTTTAAGTATCATATTATAATTTAAATATTGGGTTACCGAATTGTATAAATATCATTAGACTGGTGATATTGGAGAAGTTGAAGCTTAACCCTAGGCTTGAAACTTAGAAAGTTGATTATGAATTTGGGCGAGTTTTTGGGTCCAGGCTAAACCTATAGTAATGTGAGTGTTGTTAGCTTCGAAATCTTATTGTGAATATGTACTTGAATAGATTGCATTGATTTGGAAGCTCAACGTAAAGGGAA
>JAJOOO010014434.1:0-21341 GCA_029582685.1 Solanum piurae | reverse complement strand
AATTAACTTAATAATCTAATGAGGATATTGCTCCCTCCATCCTAATTTATGCAGCACTCTTTTTTAAAATGTGCTACGTAAAGAATGTAAATTTACAACCATTGTGGCCATATTTTTCTAGCGATCTAGGAAAAATTAATTTTTTAGCGGCTGCTACGTTGAGAGCATTATTAACAGATCAATACTAAAATATTTATATAATTTAGTTTAGAGTCCTTACACTAATTAACTTAATAATCTAATGAGGATATTGCTCCCTCCATCCTAATTTATGCAGCACTCTTTTTTAAAATGTGCTACGTAAAGAATGTAAATTTACAACCATTGTGGCCATATTTTTCTAGCGATCTAGGAAAAATTAATTTTTTAGCGGCTGCTACGTTGAGAGCATTATTAACAGATCAATACTAAAATATTTATATAATTTAGTTTAGAGTCCTTACACTAATTAACTTAATAATCTAATGAGGATATTGCTCCCTCCATCCTAATTTATGCAGCACTCTTTTTTAAAATGTGCTACGTAAAGAATGTAAATTTACAACCATTGTGGCCATATTTTTCTAGCGATCTAGGAAAAATTAATTTTTTAGCGGCTGCTACGTTGAGAGCATTATTAACAGATCAATACTAAAATATTTATATAATTTAGTTTAGAGTCCTTACACTAATTAACTTAATAATCTAATGAGGATATTGCTCCCTCCATCCTAATTTATGCAGCACTCTTTTTTAAAATGTGCTACGTAAAGAATGTAAATTTACTATAATTATTTATAGATTAACTTTTTAAAAATTCCTTTATTTTAATAAAATAATTTATAGCTACAAAATGTCAAAGATATATTTTAAACCACAATCTCAAACATCTTTTTTTTCCTTAAATTTTGTGCTAAATCAAATAGGATCATGTAAATAAAAAAGGAAGTACTATATTACAATTCAAGAACATATATGTAAAGTAAAAAAAAAATTGTGGCTTCAAAATTATCTCAAGTTTACCGGTCACAAAAGGTTCATGGTCAACCAATTACAAAGACCTAAGTGGCAATATCCTTGAGAAATGAATTGAGGGCTAAAATAGGAGAATGCAGCCACATATAGTACCTTTACAACATGGAATTCTCAATACTAACCATGTGAAGACGATCTAATTTTGTCATTCCCACTAATATTATAATAGAAATAATGATAATATAATTTCAACTCAATTCAATCATCAAAGATACAAATTCAGCAGAATGTGGAATTTCAAGTCTCTGTTCTATCTCACAAGGCAAAACTAATCTTGACAGTATTCGATCGTGTGGACTGTGAAAAGTAATTAGAAAGGTATCAACATACATGATCCTGCCTAGCATTTATTTATTTTTTTACTCGTCAATTGTAGTTAAATATTATAACAATGACTTAAAAACGCAGGATGAACCAACAGAAACCTATAATCAACAACACAAGTGGACTACAAACTTTTCATGCTCTGTTTCCCTTGCAAGATACTTATAAGAACTACAATGTCTTAACAAGGACAGTTTTGTTCAAACTAAATATCCTTAATCCATCTCTCAGGAAATGATCTGAAAATACCATTGATTCAGCAAAAACTACACAAAGGACATACTAGCAATAAAAGTTGCAGGAACACATACTGCCGTCAAAAAAGAGTTCAGGCCAGCGACAACTGTTCTATTAATCCTACTGGTATCCCTAGAAGTTAAACTGATGACAAAATCCCCGAGTCTGCCCCAATTGAATCTTTACTGAGCAAGCAAAGCAGAAGAAAGAATCTGTCATGTCTACGACTTTCTAGTCATGGAGATATTCACACCTCTGGGAGATCTTCGAACCTTAGATGACTCTCCATCAGTAGCACCTGTTCCTTTCAATTCCACTAACTTCTTAGGTGTTGTCACATTCTCCAGTTCATATTTTGGATTTCTGCCGTCTTTATTCAGTTTCTCAGGGTACCAAATGTCATCTGGATTAAGAGGTAAAGAAGCAGGATCAAGTTCAAATGATCCCACAGGTACACCCTCTTTTTCAGTTCCAGTCATTCTGAATGATGGGATTTGATGAGAGAACTTATAAAGTTCATTTGGCTTTACCAAAAATGAGCCATCCTTAGTCTGGCTGGTGGGTTGGAAAAGGCTAACAAATCCACTCACCTTAACCAGGTAATTTACTTTTATACCAACATCCTTAACAAAATCAGAAAGTACCTCCACAATCTCATACTTGTACTTACTATGTTGTTCTGGGTCGGAGCTCCAACTGATATCCCAATTTTTGAAGAGAGCCCATGTCTCCCCTTTCCTAGGATATACAATGAATGCACCTCTCTTACCCTTTGTGGACTGCACTAGATGAGAGAATGTAAGACGATCATTAGTGATTTGAGAACTCCCACGTTTAAATTTCCCACAACCAGCAGGCAACTCTGCCTCTACCCACTCCATGTCTCCTTGATCCTCTGGATTAGCCTCAAGCCAGGTGAACCGTAGCTCAAATTCAGGAGATGAAACTCTCCTAATCTGACAATAGAATCTTGGCATTCCATCAGCTGTATCATAACAAGCCCAGATTTGGTCAACAGCAAAGCAACTTTCTTCCCTATGCTTATCAAAATCACTGAACTCTGGATCAGGACAATCATATATCTCTGGAGGATTATCAGAAAGTTCACTATCTGGTTCTGAATCAGAATCAACAACTTCAACTTTTTCCACCTCACTTGATGGAGGTCCAGAAGCCTGTTTGTCAAATTTCCTATTGTTGGTGTTTTCATTTTGCACTTTCGCTTTAGGAGAGGCTACTCCATTTTGAGTAGCCTTTGCCTTGGAATTACCATTAAAATCAATTGGTTTGGCATTCCTAAAGTCATCACCACTCACGGCTTCTTTCTGCTTTGATGTATCATCTTCAGCTGATTGGTTAGCCCGTACCTTCTTCAGAGGGTTTGCCAAATCATTCTCGTCGTCACTTGCACCTTCATTATAGGATACATGCTGCCGTAGGCGAGAAGATCTCCTAGGGCCGAAACCATCAAATTCAAAATCTTCTCCAACCGGTGGATAGCTACCAGACTCGATGTCCGCAGTTTCAGGCTCAGTGCTGGTTGAAGTATCAATGCTCTCACTTGATTCAACTGTCTGCTTCCTACTCCTTTTCCTATTATTTATATTAACCTTCGGCATAGCAGCCCCTTCATTTGTATCGCCCATTTCCTTGTCATACTTTTCAGCCTTCCCATTAGCCTTAAAATCCTCAAATACCTGAGCAGTCTTTTCTCTCCGTACCTCTGGTTGTGAATCCATTGTTTTACCGCTAGGACCCTGTTGAGATCCCATTTGGGCAGGTGTAAACCCAGCTCCGGCTGCCATTCTTGAGGTTCCCTGGTTGGAAGCCTCTTTCTGCTGATAAGGTTGGCTTGTGTTTGACCTAAGGGGCACATCCTGACTGCCAGGATGACTCCATTTAGGTCCAGGAGGAGCACCTTGAGAACCTAAATCATATGCAATGAAAGGTTTTGAGCATTTTTGGCAGCGTAAAGCTCTGTTCATAAAACTCCTGTAGTACTGGTACCTAATATTGCAAAAAGGACATCCCGTCCAGAATGTTTCAGGCATTGCTGATGAAGTTTGTTGTGTTTTCTGAATATTATTCAGATTACTGGACTGAGTACCAATACCATTTGGAATATTACTTTGTTTAGCCGAAGGATTTCGATTAACCTGTCGCTTTGCTGCTGCACCTTTGGAAAAAAACCTGTACTTACTATCATACAAAGCCCTTTTTGTTGGGTCCGAAAGCACCATATTTGATTCCCCAATCAGCTTGAAAGCTGCTTCTGCACCTGGAAACTTGTTCTTGTCAGGATGAAGCACAAGCGCAAGTCTCCTGTATTGTTTCTTGATGGTCACTTCGTCAGCCGACATATCAATTTGGAGGATCCGATACCAATCCTTTTCTGATCCCACTGTACTGCTCTGAGCTGAACAGTGGACATTACAGACAGCAAGTAGCTGCGATATATTATCTAGCCGAGGGTAAAGCCGTTCAGCTTTCTGTGCCACCTTTTGAGCCCCTAAAAAGTCATTACTCTGCATTTTCTTCTCAGCCAGCTCTTTAGCCCTTAGGGCTTCATCCTTGTTGCACTCCATCACAATCCCAATAAATATATTAATCAGTAAGATGCAGTAGACATTCATACACAAGTCTCCAACATATATTTTTCATGCTCAACGCAGCATTCCTGTCCCAACAAAAAGGAATATATCTGTCAATTCTTGCGTAAAGGCAAGAAAGATCAAATATTGCTTTTACTAATTACTAGTCATGTAGTAACCGTTCTAGAGCTATCATGTACACCTAAAAGTAAAGAAAGAGAGGAACTTCACCTTCAGTTACAACTTATGAGCAGCTAAGCAATAAATTGTTGACAACACAACCAAGAAAGAGAAGATGCTTATACAAAGATAGTGAATCCTGCACCCAAAAATAGATGATTGTCATTCTGTGCCCAATAAAGAAAAACAAATAAAAGAGAGAATGCAAATGAAAAAATACAGTTAAGAATTATTTCAATTGATTCCATGAAGTCAGGCACACAATGACTGATTCCCGAAATAGAGGAACTCTTAAAAGTTACAATAAAGAGCAATCACGACAAAACAAGTGGAGATGAAGCACCCTGGAAATCATACAAGAACAATCTAACTTCCAATAAATGGTAAAGTCAATATACAGTATCATGCATAGACCCAAGATAACAAACATCAGAAACTTGAGACAGCATCAAACTGCAATCTAACTCCTTTGTCATCTATTTCTCTGGGTATTGGCTAGCAGTCTAAAACTTACTTTCACCTTTATAATCAACATAATCAACTATTCCAGATGTTTCTAATATTTCTTGTAGACCAAAAAGATTTGATTTTCTTAAAGGTTACATACTGCCTAAAGTTACATTTGTTTTGTTTGATTAACCAACTTTTCCCAATGAAAAGAGATCATTAATCCACATATGGTAGCTCGTAAGCATCATGCAAAATCACCAAGAATGTAAAATTTAAATTAACTATATTTTGCTATCACACAAGTTGTCAAGCTGATATCATACATGAAAAGTTAACTTTGAAATATATAAAACAAAGAAACCCACATTTTACCGAAACGTGAACAAAGTCAAGCATGAACATAAGTATGGGATACTGAGATAACAGTTTTAACATGCAGATGAAATCAGAAAGTGTACATCAATATACACTAAACCCTAGCATATTGCTGACAGGCAGATTAAAAATAAAACTAGCATTGATTGATGCAAAAGCCCTACATACTCAAAACTCGAATCCAAAAACTTCAAATTTCAAACACCATAGAAATCAAAAAGCACAATAAGGTTTAAGAAAAAGATGAAAAACAAAAGTATCCATAAATGTGCATACCTAATAGATGAAAAGAGACCTCCAAAGTTTTGAGTATGGAAAGAGATTAATCCTTATACTACTAATAACTAAAGGACGAATTTGAGAGAGAGCAAATAGTAAAAGGAGGGAAGAGAATCGCGGGAATTGGAAAGAGAGTGAAAATTTCAGGAAGCGGGGAAACACCCAGAATTCTTCTGAAATTTCATTTCCCCCTAAAATCTAACTTTGTTTATCATCCTTGTGCTATTTCCCTAAAACATTGGGGAACAATCTAGAGAGTAGGTTTTTCCTTGAGGTTGAAGCTTAAAATGGGCTGGGCTGGGCCCATATTTAAACTTCACTTTGGCCCATTCATCATTTTGGGCTTTAATATAGTTGAGTATAACCTAAAAGTTTTAAGGGATGTTTAGATTGATTTTTTTTAAATGACTTGTAACTTAAAAATCAAAAGTCATATGTCAGGAACATTCAATTTTTTATTTTTGACCTTTTTTTGTGTTGTGTTACCCAAACAGTTCCAAAATTAAAAAGTGCTTAAAAACTTAAAGTCACTAAAAATAAGTCAATCCAAAAAAATATATTGGTTGTTGGTATTCCCAAAATTTAGACTCAGATATTGCATTACCTAGCATTCAGTTTATTCCATACAATATTGGTCAGTCACATATATATTTCTTTGTCATTGCATTAGGTTATATGTATTAGTTTCATAATTAGTTTAGTGTCTCAAGATCATCATGTTCAACTTTATGGTTAGTATTGCATATCTCACATACTCAATACATTCAAAGTACTGACTGCATACCTTTTTTTGGTATTATATTATTTATAATATAGGTTCAGATACTCAGCATCCAGCTCACGGTTAGTATGGTTATGTATCATCTCAACAGTAGAGTTTGGTAAGTCTTCATCCAACGAGGATAAGAACTACTTTTATTTTTGTTATTTTACTCATTCAGATTCAGATAGATAGTGTTAGTTGAGGCATCTTAGTAGAGTCTTTCAAACAGTCAGAGAGTAGTTTCAGTTTTATGATTTTGTTCAAATGATTTCCATTTGATTAATAAGTTTGTTTTGGACTTACTTATGATATTCAGTTTTAGCTTCTGCTATGAGATTTCTTAGTTTTATATAGTAATCATGATGTCATGATAGAATATGGGTTAGTTTGGGGTCACTTGTGACTCAAAAAATCATATTACAACTAGGGGTAGTCTCGAGTCTTAACATACTAAATATTTGAGCATCACGTTTAAAATGTTCAAGAGTGTCTGAAAGCCACGTTGAGTTCCATGGTTCTAAGGTGGAAAAGGATATGAAGGAGTTTATTGATGACATTCAGATGATCAAACATAATATGGGTGTCCCTTTAGTCGAGAATGTAGACTTAGTTATTAGCCAGTTGAAATGAGTGGTTATGACTTGGTATAAGTAGTGGAAGGAAGATAGGGGTGTTGTTGCAGGTCCAGGAGGCTAGGATGAGTTTTTGGCTGCATTTTTGATAGATTCTTTCCGCTTGAATTAAAAAAATCAAAAGTACAGGAACTTATTAATCAACAAGATGAGTTGACAATGATAAAGTGTTCCCTTAAGTTTACTCATCTCTTTAACCATGCTCCGATAATAGGGGTTTATTCAAGGGCTCGTATGAGTAAGTTTATTTCAGGTGTTTCCAAGACAATAATTAAGGAATGTTGGACTGCCATGTTGATCAAAGAGATGGACATCTCCTAGTTGATGACCCATTCTCAATAGATTGAGGAAAGGTCAAGGAGAGTGAGAGAGTAAATGGGTTAGAACAAGCAATTTTGACTTTTCCTAGAAAAAAATGGGTGGTGGCAATTGCTCTCAATTTAGTCAGAAGTTCTTAGCTCCAACTCAATCTTGTGCAAGTGCCCCATTACCAAAGTTAAATAGTGGAGCACATGAATAGGAACAAATCTCTAGGTCCCATGGTAGCATCACATATGGTCCTATCACTACAAAAAAAGTGTAAATTACATGGGAATTTTCCTGGGAATTAGTATGAAAAATTGTAGGAAACTTATTTTCCTACAAATTTTTATACTAATCCCCATGTAATTCATACTTTACTTGTAGTGTATTCATCAAGTGTGCAAGAAATGTGGTAAGAACCACCCGAGGAATGTATGGCCGGCATTGGTGGTTGTTTTGAATGTATTGTTCATAATATAGGTTAGCATCACACATGGTCCTGCTCATACGGTGTGCAAGAAATGTGGTAAGAACCACCAAGCAAAGGTATGGTCGGCAATGGTGGTTGTTTTGGATGTATTCTTCATAATATAGGTTTAGACTCTTTTGTATCATTTATCAGCAGAGTTTGGGGAGTAAGGTTCTGCATAATCTCTACAACAGAGTTTAATGAGTCCTTATCCTTAGAGGACAAGACCAACTTTTATTCTTGTAAAACCTCAGAAGTTCCTAACCTAGATAAAGTTGGAAAGTGCAAAAAATGTTGTTGTAGTCTGCAATTTTGATTTTCTTACAAAAGGTGTTCATGAATCGTATAAGCTTACATGGTTCGTGAAGCCACCCGTGAAATGAATTCCATAAAATGGAGATTCAGGGCTAGGTTTTGCATATGGTTGTACGGTTCGTATAATAATTCACATATCGTGGACCCTTTCGTAGACCATCTTTAAAAAGTTGGAAAAATGGGTCAATAGGACGAATAGGTTTCACGGCTTATGGTAGGGTATATGAAATGTGGATGAGGTCGTTGACAAGTCATAGAATGGTTTACAAACTGTGGAATGGTCCATAAAGAGGAAATAACTTTAAGGAGCCACGAACTTGAATCCACGAACAAAAATCTTTATGACTTAAAGTGTATTGCTTTTTTTTTTTTTGTGCACTGCTATTCCGTATATCTGATGATTTATGATGATGATGTATTTTGATCTCCTTTTTGTTGTTGTGCGTATGTCCTATATATATAGGATAGGTTTTTTTCTTTTGCAGAATTTTTGGTACGTGTGTGTGTGGGTCTCTTTTTTTATTCTTTTTTATTTTATTTTATTTTTGGTCGTGTATGTATAGGGGTCTGTTAGTTGCTGATAGTTTTGTGGGGATGTAGTAGTATAGGGGCGAGTATATGGGAGTGGTGGGGTATGGGAAGTTAGATTATTTAGGTTATTTTTACTTTACTTTTAGTTTTATTTTGCTTTTTAAGAGAATAATAATTAACTATATAAAAAGCTAATTAGAAAAAGTCAAATAGCTAGTAAAAAATTAAATAAATACTAGCTTGTTTATAAAAACTTAATTTTAAAATAATATAGAAGTTTTGTAATCTTTCATTCCTTTTTTAAACAATTGAAAATAAAACTTACCTTAAAAAGTGATTCTATTTTTGTTGTTTTCAAATCTTTTTTAAAAATAAACTTAACAAAATAAGACAAAGGTCAAATATTTAATTTATATTTATAAAAATATTTCTTCTCTAAAAATGGTATAAAATTTTAGGTTCGGTCAAAAATTTTGTGTCTACAAGCTTGATGATGCTCTATGGGCCTATTGCACCGCATTCAATACTCCTATAGGTATGTCACCCTACCAACTTGTATATGGGAAGTCTTGCCATTTGCCGATAGAGTTAGAGCAAAAGGCTCTGTGGGCGCTAAAAAAGCTAAATTTGGATTGGGACGCCGCATCAAATCAGAGAATGAGTGGCCTGAATGAGCTTGATGAGTTTCACCTAAAATCTTATGAAAATTCAGCCTTGTACAAAGAGAAGATGAAGAAGTATCATGATCAAAGGATTGAAAGGCAAGAATTTGTTGTGGCTGATCTTGTGCTTCTATTCAACTCTAGGTTGCGCTTGTTTCTGGGCAAGTTCAAGTCCAAGTGGACCGGGCCATTATTAGTCACGCAAGTGCTCCCACATGGAGTGGTGGAGCTTGAAAATAGTGAGGGAACAAGGTTCAAGGTAAACGAGAAAAGGATCAAGATCTATCTGGGAAACGCGGAAAGTGTGCAAGAAGTTGTTGAGGCCTATGTTCTTGATGAAGTCTGAGTAATCAAGAGTCCTGCGTCGTGCCGCGACGTTAAATCAAGCGTTGCCTTGGAGGCAACCCAAGATGTACAGTCTAGCCAACTATAGCTTTTTCTTTACGGTTTAGTAGTTTTCTTTGTTTATTTGCTTTTCTGTATTCCTTTAGATAGGTGCTTTATTTTTTGTTAGTGTTGGCTAGATATAGCAGAGTCCGTGTCTAAAAAGTGTCCAAAAAATGTAAAAAGAAAGGCCTAATGGGTGCTACATGTGCAGGGACGAAAAGCAAAATCTGCAGAAAATTGTCTGGTGCAGAGGTCTATGGACCCTATAGACGGTCCGTGGTTCATTCCATAGACCGTGAATGGTGTCCATAAATCCCAGGTAAGGTTCCTGAATTTTCTAAATCTAAGTGTGATCTACGGTCCTAATCTACAGACCGTAGATCTACCTACGGACCGCAGATAGGGTCTCGTGGGTCCAAACCCTAGTTCTGCCTGACCCGACCCAGACCCCTCCTAAATAAAACCCCTCTATTTTCAAAAAATTTGGTGTCCGGGTTCGATGCGAAAGGCGAGCAAAAGGTTGTTGGAAGTCTCGAGTTGTCTCAAAATCACCCCATTTCCTTTGCTTGTAAGGTAATTGACTTTCTCCTCACTTTTTTTAACACCAAACCCTTTTCATACCCATTTTTATTTTTGGTTTCCTCTTTCATAGCCACCCTCAACTTATGGATTTTTCATTGGTTGAGGTGCACAATATCCGATGTCGGATCAGGGCCAAGATTGACGTCACTTTTTCCATTAGCCACCCTCAACTTAGGCTTTTGGCCTAAGTCGAGGTGCATATGTCCAAGGAGGGACCTGGGTCAATACAATAGATTATGGGAAGGTGAGTTAGGGGGTTAGAAAGAAATGGTCTAATTTAGGCTCAAAGCATTTGGATCAAAGGGAGTATTTATTTCATTTGGTTGGATTATTTTTAGGCAATTTGTGGACTTATCAGAACAATGACCTATGATCACTTCCTAGCCTCTAGAGTAGATTGTCTTAGCAGGACTGACCGGGAAAGTTCTAGATTGGCACAAAAACTGTTTGAACAATTGACTATTCTCACACACTATTGGCACATAGTTTCATTATCAGATTATCAGATTACCCAGTTCAAGTTTTAGCTTAAGTCATGCCATCAAGTTGGTTCATTATCACGTCACACTCAGAGCCAATACAGTCAACTCGTTCTAGCCTACAAATTTTAGCACATATCACAATTTTGGACGGGTATCATTTTTTTTTCAATAAGCTTTTGCCATCACACTTCAATCTTTCTCATGCTTCTACACATACAATTCTAACACATGTCGGTTCAATATAAATTAAAACAGTCTCTTGGGGAAAAAGAATACAGGCAAGGAAACCCCAAGAGAGGATTATGAGTTGGGTTACTCAGACTTCACCCTATCACTCACAATCTATTTACCCTTTTTTTTTAACACCAAACTCTTTTCATACCCATTTTTATTTTTGGTTTCCTCTTTCATAGCCACCCTCAACTTATGGATTTTCCATTGGTTGAGGTGCACAATACCCGATGTCGGATCAGGGCCAAGATTGAAGTCACTTCTTCCATTAGCCACCCTCAACTTAGGCTTTTGGCCTAAGTCGAGGTGTATATGTCCAAGGAGGGACCGGGGTCAATACAGTAGATTATGGGAAGGTGAGTTATGGGGTTAGAAAGAAATGGTCTAATTTAGGCTCAAAGAATTTGGATCGAAGGGAGTATTTATTTCATTTGGTTAGATTCTTTTTAGGCAATTTGTGGACTTATCAGAACAAGGGCCTATGATCACTTCCTAGCCTCTAGAGTAGATTGTCTTAGTAGGACTAACCGGGCAAGTTCTAGATTGACACAAAAATTGTTTGAACAATTGACTATTCTCACACACTCTTGGCACATAGTTTCATTATCAGATTATCAAATTACCCAGTTCAAGTTTTATCTTAAGTCATGCCATCAAGTTTCTTCATTATCACGTCACACTCAGAGCCAACACAGTCAACTCGTTCTAGCCTACATATTTTAGCACATATCACAATTTTGGACGGGTATCATTTTTTTTCAATAAGCTTTTGCCATCATGCTTCATTCTTTATCATGCTTCTACACATACAATCTTAACACATGCCAGTTCAACAGAAATTAAAACAGTCTCTTGGGGAAAAAGAACACAGGCAAGAAAACCCCAAGAGAGGATTATGAGTTGGGTTACTCAGACTTCACCCTATCACTCACAATCCATTTACCCCACCCCAAAAAAAATAGAGTACCATTGTCCCCAATGCACAAAAAGTAATGATCAAAGGATTTGGTAAAGCAAACCTGTGGTGCATAGCGCCGAAGACTCATCAGAAAGCGGGTGGGTCCGGTTTCCTAAAGCCCCCTGGAACAACACTTGGGTCACCCTCAGTAGTGCCCACATCATAAATTACAACACCCTCGGTAGTGCTATCTATCACTCTTACCGTACCATCAATCACTACAAGAAAACATGCTATTAGTTACGACTTCAGTAACGGGCGTAGAACTCGAAGACCTAAGTGCACTTTCATGAACCCTCTGCCTTCTTATCCATAATGGAGGCTCTCCTAGATTGCTCACTCTGATGGCGTTCCATCTTCATAGCTCGAGCATCCTCAGTATCATCCGAAATGCGCCTGGAGCGAGGCCTCTTCCCACTAGCACGGGTGGTCTCGGGCTGTACTATGTCATCGCTGAAAAAAGCTTCAAGCACTGTATCATCAACTAACACATCATGTGCAGACTCTGGCTCATCTGTGGGTGTGACCATGATGGCATCAAGGTGGGCCCGGAGACGGTCGAGCTCGATTCGGAAAAAGGATAAATATGTAGCAGGGCTGGTTGCTCGAGGACTCGCAACTCGAAGGCATCCAGGCGTTTATGAACGGCCTGGACCTTCTAGTCCATCATCCGCTCCATACTAGCCTCGGACTCCGCAATAGACTTCTGCATCCATGGCTTCACATGATGAAGTAGTGTGGCCATTTGCGCCTCCAATTTTTGAACTCGAGCCAAGGGCACAACAACAGCTCCGAAAGGTGGGGTAGAACTAGATGAGCTAGGGGCTCGACTAGCGGCCTGAGATGAGAAGACTGGGGCATCATCAGTGTGGGCTGGAAGGGCATGATCATCACCCTAGATCTGCTCTATAACATCTACTAAATCTGTACCCATATGAGGGACATCAACCTACGGCCCTCTGCGTGGTGCCGCTACATTTGCCTCATCTCGGATGAGGCCTATATCCAGTGTCCCTGTTGGCCTGATCAACCTGTCACAATGCCATATCGGCACTCCAGCGTCCCTGTATAGATGAAAGATGAGGCAGGGAAAAGGGTAAGTGGTAGAGGTCTTGGAAGCCCTCTCATGAATCTCTGCCAATAACATGCAGGCAAAGTAGATCTCGAGCCCCGCTACTAACGCTGCAACCATAACTGCACTATCATATGTAAGCGCATTATCAGCCTTAGTGGGTGACACCCTGTTCCGTACCAGTAACCAAAATAATTTCGCCACTAGATTCAAGGTGGCCTTTCGAATACCTAACTGTGGTGTGGTGACCCATTCCGCACGCTCTCCATCCACATTGATGTACCTGACCAGCCAAAGTAAGACAACCTCCCTATGTTCGGCAATACGCTGGAAGGCTCCACTCCTAACTATATCCCATCTGTAGTCAAATTCGGCCGTGTTGAGTGCCCAAGTGTGATCAGGGCCAGGGCCATAGAGGAATCGGCTGATGGTGGTATGTGATATGTCCACCGGAAAGCCTCGGACCAGAGTAGAAGTGAGAGGATCCTGGGCTGTGGGCTTGGACCTTTTGTCGATTGACCAGCGGAGAGTGGCAGCATAAGAGGCATAGAACTCCCGCACATTCTCCTCACTATAGGTCCCAGGGCTCTGAGCCATCCAATCGCACTTGTGAAGCTAAAAAAGCTGGTGGATGTCAGGAATAGTGTGTAAGCTCCCTCTGAGAACTCTGCGCTCTTCAGTAATCAGCCTAGCCATCTTCTCATTTTCATTTAGCATTTTGGCATCCCTGTAGATTTTCCATTGGCCTTCCACGCACCACCGGTTTGGCTCCTCAGCCACTAGAGCAGGGTCGGTAGTTGGTGTCACTAGCACCTCTCCCGAACTGGTAGCCTCATCAAACGAGGCAGCTTGGCCATGTGAACCTGAGCCTGTGGCTGATCCAGAATCAGAGCCAGAAGCATGGGCGGGCTTAGAGCCGGAAGCAGTGGTAGACTCTGAGCCGGAAGTAGAACCAGCCTCAGAACCGGAAGTAGAACCAACCGGTGACCCGATCAGTGTGTTCTCCTCATTAGAGTGGGAGGCAGTGACAACATCGGTGACCACCTGCTCGGATGTATTTCGGGTTGCCCGAGGTGTAGTAGGAGATGTCCTCGTGGCCGGTGGAACATATGTTGGATTCTTTTCCGCGTCCGTGTCTTCATCAATCAGCCTAAAAGTAGGCGCCACAGATTTTGATTTGCCCCTTTTGGAGTAGGTCACTTGCTTCTTAGGCACCATGGTACTTGTGGATGTCTAATTAGTACCAAAATAAACTCATAACACACTCAAAAAGATTTTAGAACTAAGAACGAACAAAAATGAAAAATAGATTTTTTTTTAGAAAGTCGCTTCAGTAGCCACCTATGGTGGGCATCTACGGTCTGAGGCTAACCTACGGTCCGTGGATCCCCTCCATAGATCAGGGGTCCCAAAAAGTTGAACTTTGCTGGGAACCATGGATGTGTAGAATGGTCCATAGTCCACATTCATTGTTCCACACTGAGCATATTTTGTGGTGTGTAGACTCACATACCTGATCTACGGTCCATAGATGGATCTACGGTCCGTAGACGGGGTCTCCTGAATCAGATTTATGCCAGGTTTCAGACATCCTTCATGTTGACCCCAATTTCAACAATATCACCTAGTCTAATCATGCATTTCAACATAAATTATGCTAGTTCATCATTCTAAGTGTTTCGATTACCAAATTCACAGGAATTGCACACAAAATTGGGAACCCTAAGTTGAAACTCGCATTTAGACTCTCATTACACTGGTTTTATACATTATAAAGACACACAGTCACTATCTATCGTCCCAAGGGTGTTTGTAGTTCTAGTTTAGCATGCATTTACATACAATCAACTACCCAAGGTCAAGACCCAATTCTGGACTTTCTATAATCAATCAATGAATCAAAATTCAAAGTGAAAGGAAAGTCTATTGCGTTACAAGCATTGGGACTGGGGTGATTGTGTGATGACTCTACGCTTTCAATACCACAACTCGTCTTTTTGTACTGAACCCGGACATCGGACCTCTTGGTGAATTTGGAGGTGAGTGGAATAAAAAAAATGATTGGAATTATGAGGAAGAGATGTAGGGTGATTGATGGGGAATTTATGGTAATATGGAGTGATTGGAGTAGTGGGAAGGTTTAGAAATGGTTTGGGAGTGAATGGAGAGAAGTGAGAATAAAAGCATTTAGGGTTTTAGAGAGAAGATTCAAGAGGAGAAAAAGTTCAAAGTTTCAAGCGTTCGTTCAAGAAATTCAAATTTTCGCCAAGAACCTAGTTTTTTCAGGTATGTAAGATTCTATAGTGTTGGGTTTGTTCACCCACACGCAAATCATGAGTTTCTTTTGCGAATCTATTCATAAATATTGACTAATTTCATTTCTTGATGAGTTCTTGATAAGTGTTCTTGAAATTTCCTTATCGATTAAGTTTTGATGTAAGATTCTACTTGGTTCAACTTCAAACGACCATATCTCTTAGAATATAAAGAGTTATGTGGTCCATAACCTATCAAATTAAAGGTATTTGAATCTACTTTTCAACACCACCAATTTCGCATCAATCCAATTTGTAAGTAAAAAAGTTATGACCATTTTAGTAACAAATACAGTGTTGCTATGAATTGGCCGACGGGAAAATATTAAAATTGGTTTTTTTGTCTTTTTACCTCCAAGAAAATGCTAAACGAATTTCTTGACTAATATAAGGCTCAAAACAATCAGATTTTCATCTTTTAATCCATAATTCTCTTCTCGCTCAAACCCTAAGGAAAAATCAAAGTAGAAGACTTCCTTCAAGATTCTTTCAATCTTTTTCAAGATTCTTCTTCAAGATAAGTCTTTCTCCAAGAATTCCATTATTTCCAAGTCAAATTCCTCCATACAATTGTGAATCACTAATGAAAATCATAAATCTTAGCAATAGGGATTTCAAGAAACTAATTCAAGAATCTCAAGAAAGGTTTTCTTAATTTTTACCTTCAAACTAGGATTTCAAAGCTTCTAATCAAATTATACTTCTACAGTCTTCAAGATTATTTTAGAACCTTATTCTTCCAGGTATGTAAGTTTTTCATAGTGTTGGACTAGTTCTTCCTCACGCCCTACATCTTCTTTCAAATCACTAAAAGAGAAATCTAGGATTCTACTCCTAGATTTGAGTATTCTTGAGATAAGTTGATTTGAGTTCTTGAGTTCATGGTTCTTTTAAAAATTATATTCCTAATTAATTTCTATATTTTTATTGAGATCCTTGAGTTGATTTGTTCATGTCTATAATTCAGCATGAACCCTATTTTGAGTTATAAATCTTGAGAAGTTTTTCAAAGACAACACTTGAGTTTAAAATTGAGTTTTGAGGAAGTAAGTATGAGAATGAGAAGAGTCATATACATGAGTTCCATATTATTATTTAGACCCTTGAGTCGAGTCATTCATGCCCATAAATTCCGCATGAACTCCATCAGTTGAGTATCTTTGAGAGGAGTAGTATCTTCAAGTTCTAAGTATTGAGTATTGAGTTCCTAATCATTTTGGGATTATATTCCTAATCATGTGGCTACTACATGTCACCCATGAAGGTCCTTGAGTTGAGTAGTTCATGCCCATAATTCAGCATGAACCCTATGAGTCGAGCAGTTTTGAGATGAGAGGTATCATTGAGTCCTTGAGTTGAGTAGTTCGTGCCCATAATTTTGCATGAACCCTCCGAGTCGAGCATTCTTGAGATGAGTAGTATCATTGACTCTTTGAGTTCTGGAGTTGTTGAGTTCCAAGTATTGAGTTCTATGCATGGTTATTGAAAACCTTGAATTGAGTCGTTCACGTCCATAATTCGGCATGAACCCTATTTTAAGAAGTTTTTTTACAAATTGTTTTAAAACTTGCTTAAACACTTGAGCACTGAGTTGAGGAAGTGTAGAGTTGAGTTCATTTACTTTAAAATGATATATGAGAACTAAGTATTCTCAAGAGTAAATGTTTTTACATTTAAGATGAGAGGAAACTGAGATTTCCAAAAGAGTTTTGAGCAGTTTGAGTACCATCTCTTTTAAGAGAAGGATTTTTGAGTAATAATCTCAACACACATAAAGAGTTATATTTTTAAACATATGAGCTAGTATATTTTGGGAGTAGTATTGAGCACCAATATGTGGGAGAGTTCATACAACTCACAGCCCTCATAAACCATGTAGCCAACGTGGGTAGAAAGGGTCATACTATTTAGGTGATTCCTTAATTTTTTTTTAGCATAGACTAGTGGATCCACTTAGTAGTAGGTTCTATACCCCGGCAAAGTATAGGACAGTTCTGGCAATGTGGGATAAACATTGTATAATCATATGGCTCATAGTGATGGTTGTCGGTTAGAGAATCTCCCACATAGTTATATTATATTTTTATATACAAATTAAGTTATTATTGTATTCTTCAATACAATCAAGTTATTATCTACTATTTTAAAAGTTTTCCATATATATTACATCTTTTATTGTTGCTTTATCCTTGAGTATCTTGAGTTGAGCTGAGTATCTTTGAGTTGAGTATCTAATATTTGAGTTGAGTATCTTATTTTTGAGTTGAGTTTAGTTGAGTGAGTTGAGAAGAGGTAAGTATGTTTCCGTTTTATTAAGTTCAAGCTTATGTTTATGCTTTAGAATTCCCCTTACATGCTCGTACATTCCATGTACTGATCCATTTGCCTGCATCATTTCATGATGCATATACAAGTATTCAGGATCATCAACAGGCGTTTCGTTGAGGTCATGTGATATTCCAATCAGCTTTGGTGAGCCTTCTTATATTTTAAAGGACTTTACCTTTACCTTACAGTTAGTAGTTTTGAGATGTCGTGGGTCTTGTCCCGATATCTTTCTGTAATAGTAGAGGCTTCATAGATAGACAGAGTTGAAGAGTTATTTGTATTTACTTTCTTTTGAGTATTGTTCAGACTTTCTTAAAGTTCACTATTGGAGTTCAATGAATTGAATTCAATTTTAAGCTTATGTATGCTTGAGTTAGTCTTCCACTTATAGCCATCCAGGATGAGGGTTTGCTTGGGGACTAGCAATGGTTCTTAGTGGCGGCCACGTCCAGGGTGTAGGCTCGGGTTGTGACAAAGAATTGGAACTTGAATATAGATTTGAGTGAGCGTATGGGTCTAGACTAGATATATAGTAATATGAGTACTGTTAGTTTTGAAATCTTACTGTGATTATTTATTTGAATAGATTGCATTGATTTAGAAGCCCAACGAAAGGAAAAATCTCAAGTCCCAGAGTAAATTATTGATTAATTGAGGCAAGTAGAGTTCTCAACCCTTTTAAGTATATAGAATCATGTATTTTCTTGTGGTATCTGTTGTAGAATAATAGGATTTGGTGATGGATTGACTTGTTTATATTGAATAATATTAATAATGAGTAAATGGGTAATAAAAGACAATTTGATTTTATATTGATGTGTGATGTGTTGAGAATGATTCGAAAGATTTATTGATTCATTATTGATGTTGAATCACGATTGTGTTGTGCGAACGTGTCATTTGCATTGGTTCTGAGACATGATTATGACAAGTGTTATGTGAGTTAAGAAAGAGTAAGAAATTAAAGAGGATGTACCATTTCGAGGGACGTGTCACGCGCCGTGACACATATTATAATTTGAGGGTCTGTCGTACACTACGATAGAGTCTATTATCGAGGGTTGTGTTGCATGCCGTGATGGATGCATGGACTGATAAGTCCCCATGGGTACCGGATTGAGAGACATCGGATGTGTGTCTCTAGGTCACACACGCATCAACATACTTGGCATTGCATCCTATTGTATTACGTATCTTTATCATTGTGAAATTGTGAGTGCTTTTCTATGGAACTTGTGATTGATGAACTATATATTGTGTATTGTTGATGTGAAATTGTCGGAGTGATGTCATTGAGTTATGAGCTATGTAAATTATGAATTGTTAGGTTGGGCTGATTTTATGCAGGTTGTAGTTGTGGAGGTTCAGTTAGAGTGTGGGGAGTACCCATTTTCTATATTCTTAGCTTTGTGTTTAGGAGTTTGCTTGTTGTCACCGTGTGGTTTGATACTCACCCATATCTTCTATATTTGTGCAGGATATGAGCCCGGGTCTTCGTGACACTCCTACCCTGTTCTTGTGGATATTTATGAGGTAGTTGTTTTCCATCTCAACAGACCTTCTTACTCTTATTTATGATTTTGTTCTTCTTTAGAGACAATATCATTTGAGACTTGTGTTTTTCTTTTAAACCTATTATAATACATAGGCTTGTGCACGTGGCAACCAGGTTTTGGGATTTAGTTAAGTTGACTTGTTATCCGCATTAGTAATTATATATTAAGCTTTTATTTTTATTTTATTTCCGCACTTTATCATAATGGTTGGGTTTTAGGTTGACTTTTCTTGGTAGGATATGACGAGTTCCATCACATTCATATTTGAATAGTGACAAATGGTATCAGAGCCTCAGGTTCATGGGTCTCACGTGTATATAAGCCGAGTCTAAGTAGAGTTTGGAGGATCAATACGTAGACGTCTATACTTATCTTAGATAGGATATGAAGACTGTTAAGAAACTTCCTTTTGTTCCTTCTTTCTCATCGTGTGTGGTTACCTTTATTATTACTGAGTTGCTGCGTGTTATTTTTGACAGATGGTAATGTTTAGGGTTACTATTACTAGTGGTAGAGGGAGGCAGTCCCTGAGGCAGTTGTTGAAGCCCCAACTAAGGGTAATGGTAGAGCCCGATCTAGAGGTTGTGCCCGTGGAGTGGCACTAGCTAGAGGTCGTTCCTGTAGAGCAACAATAATGAGCGGCTATGCTAGAGAGGCCTCTCTAGAGCCTCATATGTAACATCTCGCAATTTGAAATAACTAGGAAGAAGCTAATAATTGGAAATAGTCATTTTTTGGAAAGAATGAAAATCTGGAAAATTTGTTTAAGTTAGGAAAAATTGAGTTTGGGTCAACTTCAAATGGCCATAACTCCTAGCTAAGGATGATTTAGGTGTACTTCCAGACATGGTTGGAAAGCTCTTGTAATGATCTTTCCAACGCCATTGAGTTTGTGCCATTCCCAGTTCGTATGAGTAAGTTATGCCCTTTGGAAGTTGGGCTGTTGGATTAAGGAAAGTCTAATCGGGATTTTGGAAGGGTAATTTAGTATTTTCCCTACCTAATTATTCTAATTCATTTTTAGGAGTTTAATTGGGGTAAATTCAGCTTTTAGTCAATTTTAGAAAAGTTAATTTTACGCTAGGGCTTGGAGAAGAGGAGAAAAGAGGAGAAAGAAGAAGAACGTCCAAGATTCATCGATTTCGTCAATGGTAGCTTGTAGATTTCATCGGGGGTGATCCCTAAAAGGTATGTGAGATCACATAGCATTGGGTTAGTTCACCCACGCACCAATCATTATTCAATTCAGCGAAATATGTGTGATTTGAAAGTAAATCTTTTGAGTTCTTGATGAAATTAATTTGAATTCTTGTGGATTGTTTGTTGAAGTTTCTTGCGATTTGATTCATGTTTCCGGGTGTAATTTCGGATCATGTATTGAGGATATAAATGATCCTAAGTGTTTGGGGAAAGAACCATTGAAGTTTACAGAGTTTAGAGTTGAAAAACGGAGAAGAAAAGTCGTCAAACACCGCGGGAAGGGAGTGGGGCGTCGCGCCAGCCAGCGCACCCCAAAGCAGTACCTGATGTGGGGCTCCGGGGCGACGCGCCAGCCAGAGCACCTCAACTTGTTCTCTGAATGATGAGGGCTGGCGCCCCGCGCCTCTCAGAGCGCCAGGGACGCTAGGGACACCAGTTCTTCCCATTCTTCCCCCATTTTTTCGTACTTGTTCCTTAGCAATATACCTATGTTTTCTAGTTGATTCCAACACTCTAAGATACATCTAAACATAATGAAATCATCCATAAACATGAGATCATGAAACTTGAATCCATAATCCAATTCAAGGAAAGTTAGGATCAAAGTCGAGGAAAGTCAAGAGCTAAGTCTAGGAAGTTCTCAGAGTCTTTTCAAGAAGTCTTTTGCAAATGTTTTTAACCTTGTTTTAAGACTTAAAGTTCAAGTTGAGTAAAGAGTAAAGAGTATATATTGAAGTTTATTTCTTCAAAAAGTATATGGGGACTAAGTATTCCCAAAGAGATTTAAAATGTTTTCACATTTAAATAAGAACAAAAACTGAGATTTCCAAAGAGCCTTCGGGCTAGTTTTCAGAAAAGAGTAATCACTTTCTAAATGAAGAAAGAGGAGAAACTTTGATTTCTAAGATAGCCTTTGAGCTAAGTTTTTGAGCACTAATCTCAAATCACAGAAGATATATATTTTTCTTAACCATAAGAGCTACTCCCTCCATCCCATTTTATATGATGTACTTTGATTTGGCACAAACTTTAAGAAAAATGGAAAGACTTTTAAAACTTGTGGTCCAAAATGAATGATAGAAATTTGTGTGGTTGTAAATCATTT
>JAJOOO010014433.1:0-31149 GCA_029582685.1 Solanum piurae | reverse complement strand
GATAAGCATTTATTTTGAAATAAACTATAACTATAATTTATTTCATATTTATAATAATCCTCTTCGGATTTTTGTATGACTATAAGAGTTATAATTTCCTTTTTTAAATCATCATTTAGATTTTTAATTACTCTTAGTATTTCTGTTAGAGTTTTTTCATTCAAATACCATAAAGGTTTAACTAATTTTTCTTGATTCATTTTTTATTCTGACCAATAATCAGAAGACCAGAATTCATTATCTAGATTAGTAAAGTTGAAGTTATAATTTATTGCATCTAAATTATCTTCTTCACTTTTTTCTTGTTGTACAATGATTTGTACTATTTTTTCTTTTAGATCCCTGTCTAATTTTTTGATTACCTGTAGTATAATTACTAAGGTTTCATATGGTATGTACCATAATGGATTTAACATTTTTAATGTTTTCTTAAGGCTCTGATACCAATAATTCGGGTGCTGTTCTTTTTAACAGGGTTGCGGATAAATATGTTGCAAGACATAATTGATGCAACATGATGAAGATGAAGTTTATGCTGTAAAAACCACATAATATAGGGTCTACGAAAAAGCTAGTGGATTCGTCCGAACCCATGAACCCCACCTAGCTCCGCCTCAGTTAAATTGAATGGTTTTGGAATATAAAATCAAATAAAGAAAAACTCCTTGGTTCTGTTGACCCAACTCTTGACACGAAGGTTATCTCAGAGATTTATTTAAGATATTTGTACCCATTATACTTTGTTGCCATAATAGTACAAACTAGGCATAAAACATAAATGTATTTTTTAACTTATCGTCATTCCACATTTATGCCCTTTAATTTTAGGTGCGCACAAGTAGAGACTTAAATTTGTATAAAATTGAACAAGTAGAAACATGAGTCTTATGTGACATAATACACATAGAATACCATGGAGAACTCAAATTGTCATGTATGATGCTACATGTGTCTATTTGTTCAACTTTGTACAAGTTTACTTGTGCACACTCAAAGCTGAAGGGCATAAATATGAAGTGAGATCGAGTTAAAGGACATATATATGTATTATGCCTACAAATTCTATCATTTGAAGTCTGCAGAGAGTTCATTCATGCCACTGGAATATTTTATATTAGTTTCTTCCATGTTGATCATTTTGTATTTTCTATGTATTTCCCCTATTTTACCTCTTCCTCAAACTTCTATATGTCATTTCTAACTTACAAGGATGGGTGATACAAATCCCAAGGTGATGGGATAGGTATTTTTTGGTGTTGAAAAGTTTAACCAAGTCAATATTTTAGATTAATACGAGCTCGAGTTTGGTTAATTAGGCCTGAAAGGTTCTTTTTGACTTGGTTGGATAGTTGATCCAGCTCCTAAGGTGTTCAGGAGCATTTTAGATCATTGGTTAAATTTTTGAAGTTTGACTACAGTTAACTTTAGGTCAATATGACTCCAAATAGGTGATTTCATGATTTCAACAAGTTTGAAATATGATTTTTAGTCAATCTACGCATTTGTTTATATATGTAGGATTCCGAATGAATTATGAAAGTCAATTCTAGGGCTTAGCTATTTTTGGAGATAATATATGTTATTGCAGTATCTTGTGCAATCGTCAATATGAGATTTGTCCGCACCATTGAGAGCCTCTTTTGCGAGGCAAGGGCTTTTGCAAGATTTCTTCATGGGATAAGAGTTTAATCCTTAATTTATGTTTTTCTTATTATTCTGATCATTAAATAAGTGATTTTATGGTGTTTGGAATTTCCCCCCTAAGTATCATAAATGGATTTCTTTGATTTACGACCCATTAGTGGCTTAATTTAAAAATTATTGGTTTGTCTCTAAATTATTGACAACCTTTAAACACCCGTCTACTTAACTAATTAAATATAGACACACTCCCTACACCCTCAATCTACTACATGACATAGCAAGTGGTCTTAAACTCTTGTAGGAACATGAGACTCTTAATAAAAAGCCGAGAGAAGTGCTGAAGGGTACTTGACAAGAATTTAGAGGTGTATTTCACTCATGTTGCAAGATCGAGGGTGTATTTAAGTTCGGTTAATAAAGTAAATAGATGTTTTTAAGGCTAGTCAATAGTTCCGAGATGAAATTAATAACTCACATCAAATTTAAGGGTATTTTCAATACTTTTTATTTTTATGACAATACGAGTGACTATGGACTCGGTTACTCAATTGGAGACAATTATTTTGATTTAATGTGGGTTCAAATCTTGGGCTGACTTGGGTCTTCTGAGCTGATATCCAAACGTGTGCTCTTTTTTAAACTTCTTTATAAGTGTATTTATTTTGAGATAATTTCAGATAAATGATATTTAAAATTAATTTGGATTAAGTCTAATTTTTGATGTTCAACTATGGGCTCAAAAGTGAGTATTTGTACACTTTGGTTCATTTAAACCCAACTGACTGGTCCAATTTCAGTTTAACTCAGTTCATTTTGACCGGCTAAAATTCAGTTTAACCTGCCTATTTGACATCCTAGTTTCAATTATTTTTAAGCACTTCTTCTTCGAGATTATCTCGAGAGGGGTCAATTATCATAACAATAAGTAGAAAATAAATGCGCAAAATAGTTTTCACATTTTAAAAATAAATAATAAACCTAATATATTACGATTCTATTCAATACAAAAAGAATGATATCGATAAATTAGGAGATTCTTAATTGACTTGTAATTGATGGAGTTGTTTTGCAAAATTTAATCAAACGAGTCTTTTTACTGTTTAAGGACCGGATCAGCCTAGCTATGATATGCTATATGCTAATTTTTTATTTATTTTTAATTATTATTTTTATTATTATTTATTTATTTATTTATTTATTTTCAATAATTACAAACTTTTTAAAAAGAAAATCAAATTCAAAGATACGAGATATGATCAAGATTTTATTCTTCTCCTAAATTCTAATTAATTCAGAAGTTTGTTAAGATTTTGTTATCTTGTAGAAAAAAGTCAATTAAGAAATTATATTGCTAGAAATTTGTACTACAAAAAATGTTCCAAATTTTCAATCCTAAAGATTATGTGTCACAGATATAGACAACAAATTAGTAAAAGTTTCCTAGTAAAAAGTATGTTGTATATAATGAAATCAAATCATTATTATTTTCCAAATCCAATGAATGAAAAATTTAAGAACCGACAAATTGAGGATTATCTTCACTGAATAATAATTGTTTCATATGGTTTTTTGATTAGTGGGAAACATGAAAGTAATTATCTCATCATAAAGATTCCTCGTTTGTGTGACAACACTCGAGAGATGCACTAATCACAACAAAAAAAACATCACACTCGGACTACAAAGTAAACATTAGTATAATATTCTTGATGAAGATTAGAATTATGATCCTCTCTCTAATCAAGAAAATATGATAATTAGCAATATGACCCTCTTATCAAGAATTGGTTAGATAGGCATGTAACCTTAAATTGTTTTTTTTTTTTTAATTTGGTGTCTGATATTCGTGTTAAAGCCCAATTAATCCGGATTCATGCCGCGTAAGGCCCCCATTCAAGGGTAAGAACTCCCTATCAAGAATTTTCCATACTCAGTAACTTAAATGTGAGACCTCTGATTAAAGAAAGAACAATATCATGCACTGCACCACATTCTTTGATGTTCTTAAATTAGATCAGAGAGAAGAAAAAATAAATTTAATTAGGATTTTCTTCTTATTGTTTTTCTTTATCCATTCAGTATTAGAAATCTACTCATCTGATTATTCAAAATGCGTTGAGTTTGACCCAATTTAAGGGAATAGTCACTACAACAAAAATAATTTTTAACGACAATAAATAGATATATTAATAAAGAGTGTTAAAGTTTTTACCGCATTAGTTAAGTGACATTAGATTCAATGTCGTTAAAGTCTTTAGGGACATATACAAAGAGTGCTAATTGCGTTAAAATACATATTTAGCAGCAATTGAGTTATTGCCATTAATTAAGGGTAGTGCTAAATGGCCAGAAAATTTGGCCAAAAATTTAAAAAATCTATAATATCCTTTTTATTTAAAAATAACTTGATCTTTTTTTCATTTTTTAATTAAAAGGTATTAAAGTTAAAAGGGTAAAAATATTCAAAAAGGTAAAATAACATATTTATTTTACCATTTTGGCCAAATTCTGGCCAATTATTATTTTTTCATTAATTAATTACCGCTAAAAATCATTTTTGATGTAGTGATAGTGACTCCTTATTACCAAAAGTTTGTTATTTCTTAATACTTGAAGAAATCTCTAATTTAGGTTACATAACTTTTGAAGTAAAGTGAAAAGCAATACATTGTGTATGCCCGACAAATAAAAGAATTAATGAGGGGATTGGAGTATGACAATGAAGGTTGACACGTTTAACTTTAATCCTCAATGTGAGTTCTGATATTAAATTTTTGTTAATTTCGTAAATTTTAAACTAAATTAACACATTTTGATGAAATACTATTCATACAATTTTATAAATTAGAATTTTAAATTTACATGGAAAAACCATTTAGAGCATGTTTGGGATTGCTGTTGGAAGGCCAAAAATGTTTTTTTAAAGAAAAAAACACTTGTTTTAAAAAATTAAGTGTTTGACAAATTCTTAAAATTATTTTTTAATGGAAGCAAAAGCAGTTTTTCTGCTGTTGGGAAGAAGTTAAAAATTTCTGTTATTTAAAAAAAGCAGAAGCAGAAGCAAAAAATTATTTTTTTAAGACGAAAACATCCCTTACATATACATATTTATTAATATATCCCTTATTAATTAATTAACATATCTCATAAGTTTGATTAATTTTCATTCAAGAATTTTATTTATTTTATTTTTATATAATAATTTTTTTTTTTTTTTTATAATTTATATTATTATTTATATATTATATTGTATATATTACTTTACGTATTATTTTAGAGAATCAGAAATAAAAGTAACAATAATATTTTTGTAGGATTTTAAAAAATGTAACAATTAAAGATTTAGACCCTTCCAAAAAAGTAGCAAATAAGAAAATTTATTTTCTTAATTTACATATTATTTTCTTTTAATTTTTTTTTATAAAATTTTTAGAGAAAAAAGAGAGGATAATAGGTAAGATTGAATCCAAAAAAATAGGAAACAAATAACAAGACGATTCTTCTTTCAATATTTTTCAACAATATTAATCTATGTACAATATTGATTGAAAATTTGAATATGTACATTTTAAATAATTAAATTAAAAATGTAATTAAAGTTTTTGTATTAGATGTTTAAATAGTTTCTCTCTATAAAATAATCGTAATATTAAAAGCACATTGATACTTGCCCTTTTCCGTAATTTGACTCTCAAAAATATTTTTTTATAAAAAATTATCAAACATAAATTGCTTATCAAAAGCACTTTTCAAATGAATTTACCAAACACAAATTGCATTTTTTGAAAACACTTTTCTAAAAAGCTATTTTATGGAAGCGCTTCTAGAAATAAGTAATTTTTAGCAGCAATGTCAAACATGCTCTAAGCTATTCTATAAAAGCGCTTTAATAAAATAGCTTTTTAGAAAAGTTCTTTTAAAAAATAATAATTGTGTTTGGCAAATTCATTTGAAAAGTGCTTTTGATAAGCAATTTATGTTTGGCTAATTTTTTTGAAAAAGTACTTTTGAGAGTCAAATTACGAAAAAGGACAAGTATCAATGTTCTTTTAAGATTATTTAAACTACGAAAAGGATTTTCTTTTTATTTGTTACCTTTTTAGGGGAGTTGAAATCTTTAATTATGTTGTAAAACTAAAGTAAAATAAGGCAAGAATTATAGAAGATGAAAGCAATAGAAATAGGGAGACAAGAGATGAGAGCTTTTCTTATCCTTCAAAGTCTTCAAGTGTATACAATGTGAACCCTTATGCCTCTATTTATAGTGTAACATAGAGGCATACAAAAGGTTAGTCATAAACATGAATATAATGGAGGAGGTTATAGAAGTGAAAGGTTAAAAGAATAATGGTTATAAAGTTGGAGGTTATGTAAGTTATGGTTATCTTCATAATGGAGAAATGTAATGGAGATAATGGGAGAGAGTAACTTCTTGATGTAGTGGACATCCACACTATAATATTTTATAACACTCCCCCTTGGATGTTCATAGATAATGTGCCTCGTTAAAACCTTACTAGGAAAAAACCCTATGAGAAAAAATCCTAGTGAAGAAAAAAGAGCACACATATCTTTTAATACGCTTTGAATGTTGCCTCGTTAAAAACCTTACCACGAAAATCTAATTGGGATAAAACCACGGTTAAGGAAAATAGTACAACAAGTATTTTTCTCCCCCTGATAAAAACTTTACTTTATATCTCGGAGACGATGAATTCCAATCTTATATCACAACTTCTCAAATATTGATGTTGGTAATCCTTGGTGAATAAGTTTACAAGATTATCACTTGAATGTGTCTTTGGACTTCTATCTCACCATTTTGTTGAAGATCATGTGTGAAAAAAACTTTTGGTGAAATATGTTTTGTCCGATCTCCTTTGATTGTATCCTCCCTTCAATTGAGCTATATATTATTTTTGTATATGGTGGATGAAATATCCTTTTTAAAATAAAATCACATATTTTCTGAATATGATAGGTCATGATTTCAATCAAACACACTTTCGACTTAATTCATAGATCAATATTATTTCTGCATGATTTGAAGAAGTGGTTACTAATGTGATTCTTTGAATTTCCAAGATATTGTTGTGTCTCCATATGTAAATAAATAGTCCATTTGCGATCGAGCTTTATGCAAATCAAATAAATATTCTACATCTACATAATCAAATCATTTCTGAGTCGGAGATTGATCATTTCAATTTTATTGAAGCTCGTCTTTTCTTCTGAAAGAAAATCACACATCTTTAATGTGTTGAGTTACTTGCTTTGTTAGTTTCTTGTCATAACTTGAATGATAATATGATAATCCTTTCACATAACTTTCGTTATGTATATCAAATAATCTTCTAGCATTGCATAACCAACAATATGTAAGTGCACCAATTGCACAAATACATGACATTTTAAATCATTTTCATGAGATAAAAAATATTCTTTCTCTGTGTTAAGCAGTCTCAAAACCATTGGGTACTCAATGGAATTGCTTTAAGACCTTTTAAATCCTTCAAGGATTTTCATATAACTTTCATCGTCTAGTTAGACATAATAATCATTCATTATACTTATTCAAGTATTTTATCTATTGCCAGAATGAAACAAGTCTCATTGCATCCACCACTGGAGATATATCTCCATTTAATAATGTCAGAATTTTTGCGAAAACCCTTTATTCCCCGAGGCACAAACCACACTTTATATCTTATGGTTATACTTTCGCACAATGATTTATTTGTACCACACTGACATTATATTTTGATCCATGAACTAGAAGATCAAAAACATTACTATTCTAAGTGAAACAAAATATACTTGAATAGTGCCAATCATTTATCTGTCCACACTATATGACATATTCGAATTTAAGATCCTCGTAACCATTTATAACATTGAGTGCTACTTCATATCAAAGATACCGTCTACGGTCATTTTGATATCGATTCCAGTACGCCATAACTTATCGAGATCTCTTCATTTTTCATCATTTTCAGGTACCTGAACCTTTGCCAAGGTTTTATGAAGTGTTATGTCATAGTGCTCTTTCAAAGCACTTACCCCATTATCGTGACCATTTTGATAATTTTCTCCTCTCTTTCCTCAAGGAGTTTT
Source organism: Solanum piurae (assembly GCA_029582685.1). Taxonomy (NCBI): domain Eukaryota; kingdom Viridiplantae; phylum Streptophyta; class Magnoliopsida; order Solanales; family Solanaceae; genus Solanum; species Solanum piurae. The sequence continues at coordinate 23,391 of JAJOOO010014433.1, read as the reverse complement.
ACGTTTGGAATAGATTGGTCTATCACGCTTCTAGTGTACCATAGACTCTGTTCTTCAGGGACTATTTATTGGAGCATCTGCAGCTTAATTAAAATATTGGGTCAGCAAATACATCTGGCAAATTATTTGCAACATTTTGCAAATGAATTATCTCTTGAACTTTAAGTTCACATTTTTTTTAACGAGGATCTACATAATTCACCCCACACATAATTTTCAGCTGCTACACATATCTCCCCCTAATGTTAGGAAATCTAACATTTACCCCTAACCTCATTTGGGGATCCATCTTTGTGTGTGGTGGAGCAATAAAATCATATGTGCATACATCAAATTTTAGATGGAAATTATTTGGTTCCTGACCCTGAACCAATTGTGATGGGAGAACCTTGTTGGATGCATACATGTTAAATAAACTCATCTCATACCAAATTTTATTTGAGAGATTTGTTCTCATAATCGGTGGTCTAGCTATAATTGGAGGCAAATAATTTCTGCTAAAACAACCAGTATTATCAATATAATTTTATAGTTTGGAACTGTGCTCTTAATTTAACAATTTGAGCAAGCAACCTTACAAAAACCAATTTGTAAGTTGATGCAAATGCACATGTGACCATACCATAGATGCATCTATTAAATCATAATAGTAAGCGGTCCACATGGCAGGTGAGCGGTCCCATATTCACCGTTTTATATGTTCCAGATAATTTCAGGGGATATAATCTCAACCTTAGCTGGTACAATGATCATTTATCATGAGAACAAGCAACACAAGAGAATTCTTGAAGAATATTTTATTTCTTCAAACATATAGTCACATGAATTCTCAATTTCTTTTGCATGACATTTGAATTGGAATGGCCAACCGATTATGCCAACTGATATTTATTCTAGTAAACTTCTAGTTTACTTTTGCATGTGATTCCATCATCATGCCCATATTTGCATACAACAAACAACGGAAAAAAAAGGGGTAATCTTATATGTAAATATTTATAACCCACTTTGGTTGTAGTAATTTGAAGATATTAAATCTTCCCATAATTTATAGTCTCAATATAATATTTTTCTTTTCTTTTCAATTCTTCCAAAACTTAAAAAGTTTCTTTTGAGACTTACTACAACCCCAATATTATGAATAATTTCATTCCTCCGGATAGTAACAAATTAGCCCTTTAGGAACTCTCAATTAATTTTGTGTACTACCACAAATTTCACAACGCCATTCTTATGGTGACCATCTCCTTCAAGGATAAAATTATTATTATTGTCATGGTTAAAATCATCACATGCAAGACTTATTTCTTGACAATCAATGACAAATTTGTGTTACCACACAACAATATTTATTTTGGTCATAGCCACAATCTTTATAGGAAAGAATTATTTCTTTCTTTTGTCCTTCAATAGTTCATAATTTAACATACCACAATATTTGTGTAGTATTTAAAGTATATGACTAAATGACCATTTATGTTAAAATATTTTATTTCAATCTCTCAAACCTCCCGTAGAGATGAGATGTGACATTTATCCAACAATACATGAACATGTTCTTATCCATAAGAACACAAGTCACATTTTCTTTAAGAAATGGACCATACCCATTTGAACATGCTCCATAAATTTTTGTTAGAACTCATTGTCATGCTTTCGCATTTATCAAATTTATGTGACTCACCTCAACATCACTTTAAGAGGTCAAATGTACCAAATGTACTACCACTTTGTATTGCTTTATTTCGATGGAGGATTTACAAAACTTTTCAAATTTGGGTTGCACCAACAACAATGTGCCCAATAACTTTTCATACCACTTTGATGGATAAAAATTACCTTCACATTGGAAGGAGCATCTTAAGAAACAATGTGTCCAATAACCTTTCATACCACTTTAATGGACAAAATTACCTTCACATTTGAAGGACCATCTTAAGAACCCATAATGTTCTTCCTTTTAATTACCACAATGATGACCATTAATATTTTACCACACCCATATTCATACATTCAACCACTTGTCATTTTTCAGACATATTATGCACTGCTACCACATTCACATAAGAGAATGAAACAAATTAATTGGGTAAATTTCATGACTTTCAATCAAAAGTATAAAACTTTATGTTAGTCATCATCACATCGTCACTATAGTGCATTAGGACTTAAACCCAATGTCTTACCCAAATAAAGACGCCTTTGATCATAAATCAACGGGACTTGAACCCATCTTCTTATTATCATGGTGCACCGAGACTTTAACTCGACGTCTTACCCACTTGGTACGTGAATCTTGAATTCACCATCTAACCCTCAACCAATGTCTTAATAAACCAAATGCATTACCAAAAAATAAATATTGAATACCATAAATATAATCTGAATTTGACTTAAAGTTGAATAAAAATGAACAAAACTAATTAATTAGAACAACATGTTGGAACCATATAAAAATTCTAAGTTAAAATAATTTAAAACATTTTAATTGTCCCTCTTAATATTGTTATGAAGATTATCATAATTTACTAACCATTTTAAAATAACCACAAAACAAACTTTGTTAGTACAAATAATATATAGGATATGAATTATACCTTGCAACCGAAGAATTATTAGGATAATTTATAAAAATCAAGAAATACCTACCATTGATTCTTGACGGAGAATGAGCAACTCGTGCTGATAATGTGTTGTAAAAATAAAGTAAAATAAGACAAGAAATATGAAGATGAAAGCAATAAAAATAGGGAGATAAGAGATGAGAGCTTTTCTTATCCTTCAAAGTCTTCAAGTGTATACAATGTGAACCCTTATGCCTCTATTTATAGTGTAACATAGAGGCATACAAAAGGTTAGTCATAAACATGAATATAATGGAGGAGGTTTATAGAAGTGAAAGGTTACAAGAATAAGGGTTATAAAGTTGGATGTTATGGAAGTTATGGTTATCTTCATAATGGAGAAAAGTAATGGTGATAATGAAAGATAGTAACTTCTTGGTGTAGTGGACATCCACACTATAATATTTATAACTAATTATTATTTTTTAAAATTTTAACAAAAGTATTGTTGAAAAATATTGAGAAGAAGAATATTTTTGTTATTTGTTACCTATTTTATTTTTTGGATTCAGTCTTTAGCTATTTTTTTTCTTCATAATCCTTTAAAGTTAAAATATATATATTCATAAAATTAAAATAAAATAATACGAAAATTAAGAAAATAAATTATTTTATTTGTTACTTTTTTTGGGAGGGCTGAAATCTTTAATGTTATGCATCTCCAACCCTACACTCTATTTTACTCTCTAAATATAGAGTTATCTATTTTTTCAGACAACCAACTCCAACCCAATTCTCTATTTTACTCTCTAAAAAAAATCTTTTTCTCTCTCCTCAATATTATATTATTATTTTCATTTCATTTTTATTTTCTTATTTCATAATATAAATCCTTTCTTCTTTTTTTGCAAATAATTACCCTATATTCTATATAATATTCATGTAATATAAATTTTGTTCTTTTCAAAATTTTCATTAAATATAAAATCATATTTTATTCTAAATTTGTAAATAAAATATATTACAAAAAATATTATATATAATACATATTAACAAACAATTCAAATAAAAGTGAAATCATTGATGAAATACAATTACATAATAAATAATGCATTAAATTTTACATAATTACTCGACTTTCAAGACTATTACGTTGCTCCCATTATGCTCTATTAATGCATTATGGATGAGTAATTTTTTGTCCATATATTTTTTATGTGTAGCTAAAAATTGTTTAAATTAACAATTTCATCTTGTATCCAATTATTTTGTCTACTAATTTACTTCCCCTATTCCATTTTGAACTATTGCAAAAAGTATTTTCATGCTCATTAAAAAGTGTAGTTTAATAATTTATCACTATAACATAACAATAGATTGTTTGAATTATCATGTAAATTTTGTGTATTCTTCATTGTGAAAAATAATTATAATTTTAAATTAAATATTTAAAGTGATGAACTTCTTTTTAAATTTTTTAGAAAATTGTTAATTCGGGATGAAAGTAGTATACTTATCAATAGTACTATGTTTTTTAGATGTTATATTACTTAGAAAATAATTCAACTATTAAAGACTTAATTAATAGTCTCATATTATATAAATAATATTAAAATAATTTGAAATTACATATTTAAAGTGATGATTTTTTTAAATAAAATTAAAAATTATTAATTCAGATAGAAATAGTAAATTGCAATAATATGTTTTTAGATGTTATATTATATTAGAAAATTAATTATAAATAATAAAGACTTAATTAGTGATACAATAGAAATAATATTAAAATTATCAAAAAGTGAAATTGAAGAACTACTATTCACCTCTCTATAAGTGGAGGATATAGAGTAATATGGAGGGGGGTTGGAGAGCTCATTCTCTATTTTACTCTCCAAATATAGAGAATAGAGAGTAAAATAGAGATGGGTTGGAGATGGTCATATAATTTTTTTTTCTTTTTTAATCATGCAAAATATTATTATTACCTATTTCTAATAATATGTAAAATAATATATAAAATATAAATAATAATATATAACAATAAATAATATAAAAATTTATCATATAAAAATAAGAAATAAAATTCGTGAATGAAACTTAACAAAACTTATGAAATATGTTAATTATTTAATAAGAGATTTATTGGTAAATATGTAAATATGTAGGAGATATTTTAGTCTTCAAAAAAATAATTTTCCTCTTCTACTTGTGCTTTTTTAAGAAGTATAAATTTTTAGCTTCTTCCCAACAACAAAAAAACTGATTCTGCTTCTATTTAAAAATACTTTAGAGGGTTTGCCAAACACTTATATATTTTTTTAAAAAGTGCTTTTTTTCTATTAAAAAAAATATACTTTTGACCTCCCAACAACAATGCCAAACAATCTCTTAGTCCCAAAGTCTTGGAGAAAAATGTGTAATCCTTAATTAGTTGTCATAGATAAATATTCATCGTGTAATTAGCCATCCTACAACAGGAAGAACCTTTTTAATGCTAGTTTAACCTATTAACTAAGGAATAAGGATAACTATATTATAATGCCTACTAAGGAATAAGGATAACCTAGTGTTAAAGTAAAAAATGATTAGGGAGTCACTATAACAAAAACAACTTTTAGCGGCAATAAATAGACACATTAATAAAGAGTGCTAAAGTCTTTACCGGCATTAGTTAAGTGTCATTCGATCCACTATCGCTAAAGGCTTAAGGGACATATACAAAGAGTGTTAATGGCCACTAAAAAGACATATTTAGCGGCAATTAAGGAGTCCGAAGCCTAAAGGGCAATTTGTTTCCTTCAAAAAACAAAAACGGCATATCAATTTCTTATTAAACCAAAAGGGCAAATTCGTTCCTGAGGGAGCGATATCCTTCGCACATAATTAACTCCGTCTACTCCGTTAAAAAAATATTGAAATCGCTAGCCCAGCAACGATTTTTTCAAATTTTTTTAAAAATTAAAATCGCTGCTCCAGCCGCGTTTGTATCGATTTTTTAAAAAATAAAATGAAATCGCTGCTCCAGCAGCAATTTCTTAAAAAATAATAATTTCGTGTGGTTAGTTACATTGGTCTACTTTCTAATATCGAAAATTCTTTTTGATAATGCTAAATAATGTTCAACTAAAAATTGGTCTACTTTCTAATTATATTGTCAGCAGTTAATTATATACTATAATATTGATTGTTTCGTGTGGCAGTGTGATTTTGTATTTTGCTAAGAATTGATTGGGTGTGTGGGTTTTACTTGTCATTTTAATATTTAACCTCACAAATTGTTTTTTTTAACCAATGTAATTAATCACACGATTTTTTTTTTTTTGAGAAATCATTTTAATTTTTTTTTTTTGATAAAATCTCTGCTGTAGCAGCGATTTCAACTTTTGATAAAAAAAAATTCCTGATAAAAATGCTGCGGGAGCATCGATTTAATTATTTTAAAAAAATAATAAATTCGACAAAATCACTGCTAGGGCAACGATTTTAATTGATTTTTTTTAATGAAGTCGACAGAGTTAATTATGTGGGAAGGATATCGCTCCCTCCTCAACGATTTTTTCCTTTTGGTTTAAAAAATATTTGATATGTCGTTTATGCTTTCTGAAGGAAAAAAGTTGCCTTTTTGGTTCCGGACTCGATAATTGAGCTATTGTCGTTAATTAATTGCCGCTAAAGATCATTTATGATAAAGATTTATGATATAGTGAGTGTTTAAGAAAATGATCGACAAATTTTGGAGACCACTTGTAACATCATGTTCCCAAAACCCTAATTATATGATTAGGAAGTGTTTAAGAAAATGATCGAACGTCTAAGTAGTGTAAGCATTTAATATAACCTTTTTCACAGAAAAAGAAGAAAGAGAAAACTATGTATCTCAAAAATAATTTTCAAATATATTAACAACTATGCATTTTAAAATATTAGAAGAATAAACTTTGAATTAAAAAAAATTAAAAAATAAGAATTTAAGGTCACAATTCCATTTTGACTTTAGCTCATTGATGTGTTTGAGCTGCCCCACGGACGTATAACGATTTTATGACACAATTCATCACAAATTTACGCCAAAATAAAATCCCGCACAATTCTCACAAATTTGTGACAAAGTTGTAATTTCATGACAAAATTATGATCGAAATAAAGATTTTGTCACAATTTTTTTAACAAGGTAAATTTTAATTAAATAATTTGATTTTGTGTCGGAATATTTTGTCACACTAATTAATTAGTGACGAATCTTTTCCTTCACAAATTTTGGAAATCACAAATGTCCAACGTTAGTAGATAATGAAACATGTAGTACGAGTACATTTTCCGTTTCATATTAGTTGATCAGTTTTTTTTACGTATATTAGGAAATCATTAAAAAGAAGATAATTTTACTAATTCACCCCTTTAAAAACTTTTTGAAAATTTACAAGTAAATGTGAACACTTTCAAAAAGAATTATTTACAAGGGTAATATAGAAAAAAAATTAATTAATGCTTTCTTGATTTAGTAAGGTGGACAACTAATAATATATGAAAATTATTTTTTAGTAATATTCAACTAATATGAGATGTAGGCGTAATTAGGAGTATAAAAAAGTGAGAATGGAACCTTTTAGATGAGTTAATATTCCTTGAAAGGTTACTTAATTCTTGGGACATAAAGTCATTGTTGTTCTTTTTTGGACAATAAAGTCACTCAATTATTACTTTTTGATTCATATATATGGCACATATTTGACATGTCATATCATATTACATAAGACTCATTTTTAAATAATATAATGCATTTCACTTATGATCCAACTCATCTAACTAGCATATTTTTAATTTCATTGCAAATGTCGATCTTAATCGCTATTTATCATCTATAAAAAAAAATTGGTATTATAGGCAGAATGGAGTATGAAAATAAATATAAAATCTTTCACTTTCAGCTATCAATGTTTTGTCTTGAATTGAATTTATGGTAGTTTGGGTGAGAACCTCCCATTTGATTTCTCAAATATTGAACTTCTTCATTGTATAATGCCTCAAACATGACAACTTGGCTACCATCCACTACTTGTTCCCACCGTGTTCACCGCTTTCAATCCACCTCCAATGACATGCTTAGAAAACAAATTGAGTTGGATCATCATTTTGGTCATGTTTTCGTCTCGCTTATTGTTCTTCTCAATTTTCTCTTTGCTCAGTTGTAAATTAGAAACTTGGTCTTCTCTAGTATGTCATGGTTGGTTGATCTTAGTCATGTTATCTAGCAACAATGTTGCTACTTCATAAGGTTGTCGCGTTAATCCACCTTGGACAAGTTGATCAGTCCTACCTTTATTGACTGATTGCAGCAGCAAATAATTCATAACACCATGTGTTGGACATTGCAAGAGTAATCTCCGTGACCGCAACCATGTCTCATGTAGAGGTTTACCTCCAATCCTTTTGAAATTATGGATTTGGTTCCTAAGTTTAACCATCTTCGGGGGGGGGGGGGATAATATCTACAAGAAAGCTTCATTTAGCTTTTCCCAAGAAGTGATAAAATTATTTGGCAATTCCACCAACCATCTGTTAGCTTCACCCGTCAAAGAAAACGAGAATAACCTCAACCTTATGGACTCTTGTGTGATGTTTTTAAACACAAATGACTCTCAGAGGTCCACAAAGTTCCAAAGGTGTTCCCCAAACATTCCTCTTTATTGGAGCAATTGTAGCATTGTTCCGGTTACATGAAACATAGTCCTCCCAACTGTGGGAGGTAACCGGATGGCTCTCGTGGTTTGAATGATGTTCACATGAATATCATTCAAATCATTATTGTTGTCGTTTTGCCAGCAATGACTATCATTTTCACTACCGTGGTCACTAATATTTCAACATGCAAATTAGCAAACCACAACACCAAGCATCAATATACCACAATTAAACAACTCTACAAACTAATTTCTCAAATGAAATTCTCAGCGATCATTCCCCTGGCAGCAACACCATTTTTTATAATGCCAAAAATATACTCTCTAAAACCAATCCAAAGATTGAGTGGTTGTTGTCAATAAAACTACCCAACTAAGAGTCAGGGTCGAATCTCACAGAGAATTATATAGTGCGGAGAATTCTATCAAGAAATTTGGAATGTAAATTAATTCATTTGTAGCAATGAGAACAAGAGGGTGAATGATTCCACCAAATTTATTAAAAGAGTTTGGTTATCAATAGTCACAATTAAACTAAAATTTCATAAATTCAAATAAGTGATAAGTAATCTAGGGGTGTGGGGATTGAAAATTAGTGTCACATAGAGGTAATTGTGTTGCTATATAGTGATGAACATCCACGGATAGGCTATGTCATCTTTAATGACACTAATCTTCTTTGATCTCATAACATCAATTCATAAAATCTCCTTTCGGTCTCATCTATGTGCAAAACTAAAAAACCCAATACTTTACACTATTCTCTCTTTTGATGCAGAAATAAGGCAAATAGATCCGACCCATAATCTATATTTTCAAGCAAATTACAGACATCAAACATAAATTTCAAGTGTCAAACTAATTACCCAATCTGATCAATCTCTTTTGAGCATCAATCAGAGATTGGAAGTAGAAATTAAGTTTGCAATCTTAATCCATAAGTTAACATCATGCTAATTAGCCCAAATACATGTATGAACAACAACAAAACAGAGTATAACACAATACTCACTACATTAAATCAACATCCAACCCCATAATTGCACCCCTAGATCTTGGGGTTTTAACCACCCATCACAAAGTGTAAAGAAATTATACCTTACTTGAAAGCAGCCATGGGTATGAAATTAGCAATTACAAGCAATACCCACTTTGAATTTCAACTTCAAATTGTCAATTTCAAAAGTAAAAGTTGAAAACCTCAGAAACTAAAAGTGTTCATCACAAAGTAAAAATGTTTCTCTCTCTAAAAGATTCAGAACTCTCTCACTATTTTTTTAGCTCCCTTATTTCTCTCTCCTTTGGGTTATTTATTGTTTTCCAAAATTTGGCCCAAAACTCAATGTGTGACCCATTGGGCGACGTTAGTCGGGCACACTGATTACATTAGGCGAATTGTCAACTACTCTTCAACTCACCTTTCTCTTGATTTAGGCTTCAAGTGTTTGAACCTCAATCGGTGAGCTCATTTGAGTCTTCCTTTCACATTCGGCGTATCACCGAGTACCACCTTTTGTTCTCCTTTCAAGCTTTCAATTTTTCTCCAAGTACTGTCACCTTCGGCGATGGTCACCTTGTTCACCTTTTGCACTCAGTGAGTCATCATTCATCTTTTAGTCCGCTGACCTGCCTCAATTAGTTCCTCTTTTAGGCGAGTTTATACCCATTGAGTGATTCACCCTTCATGTTAGACGATCACCAACATGGAGTTTACACTTCTTTTCATGTTTTTGCCTTTCTTTCGCACATTCATCCTTGCCTTTTCCCTTAGCCTTCATAGCTGCAAATCATCAAAATATCATTAGAATAGGATAAAATTAGGCATTAAGGACACAAATTATTGAGCTAACTAGGCCACAAATGAGTGTAAATCTACCACTCATCAGTATTCCCAACGTGTTTTTGATAGCGTGGCATCTTTCAAAGGCCTTTCAAAAGGGAAAATCTCTGGAGTAGATGTTCAGGTGCCTCAACCTCAAGGTAGGTTACTATTTCACTTCTTTTGTACTTGGCTTGGTTAGTATATTTATGTGTTGTGTAGTTTTAATTGTTAGGTAGTATTTTAGGACAAGTTGTAGGATTGCATGATTTCCTTAAGCTATATATGGTTATTTTAGATTGATTATCTTAGCTTTTAGCTGGAAAACCTTAGTCTAGGTTGATCCTTGATCTTGGTGTCATTTAGTATCTTAGAAATGATATTTTTATGTCACATGAAACTTAGGTTGTCGCATGGTGCTTTGCATTGGAATGATTGTGTGCTTATGTTATGTTTTGAGCCTTTAAATTCTTTAAAGTTATTGATTGTTGGGCCTGAGGCCATGATCTTGGACTGACTGCAGTTCCAGGTTAGTATGTTTATGCTATGCCGGGTGTTACCTGAATGTTTGATTGATGAGTTGATGTTGTTTGGGTCGTGTATGCTTTGGCATGATTTCATACTTTTGGTTCTAGCATTTGACTTGCTATTCTTGAAACAAACCTTGGTAAGTTTATATCGAAGAACGGGAAACAATTTTCGTTAAATGTTTCCCACTTTTTAAGCCTTTATGTGTGGATCCTAATTTAAAATAAGTAAAATGGATTTATATGAAAAATACAACGTTTTCAGGGTTTTTATGACTTGAAATTGTAAAATACCTGGTTTATGAGTTTGTATGCATTTTGGGTTATTTCTATGCTAATAACTCTGAGGTATCATTTTGAGAAGTCCATTGACTCGAATCCAGGCTACATTCTTCTACATGGTATGTTGTTGATAAGTCTGATATGTTATTCTGAGGGCCCTTAACTTTGATATGGTTATATTTCACCACATCGCACTTGTTGATGAGTCTGAGGTATCATTCCGGGCGACTCGAGGTATCTTCCGAGCTTCTACTTCCCTACATTCATCTTTTTCATTGCATCATCCTGGTGTTTGGTTTGTTGTGTAACATCCTGTCTTAAAGAGAACTAATTTTAGCAAGAACCAATTTGGAAAGAGCCAATTTGAGAAATTTGACAAGTTATGCTTAAGTTGTAAGTTTTGGGTCAACTTCAAATGGCCATAACTTTAAGTACAAGATGGGTTAGGTGGCCCATAAGATATCAAATGAAAGGTCTTGGAATCCTCTTTCCAAAGCCACCGAGTTTGCTAAGTTTCAAGTTCGAATGAGGGACATATGCCTGTTTGAAGTCTGTCTGTCCAGTTAAGGAAAGTTACCCAAAATTATGAGGGGTATTATTGTATTTTCCTTATCCCATCGCTTAAAACATTTTTAGTAAATATTTTGGGGTCAAATCTTATGTGGGTCAGTTTAATAAATCCTAAATTACGCTTAGGGTTGTAGAAGAGAGTTCAAGAAGAGAAAAGAGAAGAAAAGGAAGAACGAACAAGATTGCTTGTGAATCGAGGTATGTAAGTTTTCATAGTGTTGGGTTCGTTCACCCACACGCCAATCATGATTTAAATATTCAAATTTTATCCGTAAGATTGAGTATATTTGAGTTCTTGATGAATTCTTGATGAGTATCTTGAAGTTTGAGTTTCATTCTTTGGTAATGAAGTTCTTGTTGAGTTCTTGGGGTGAGAGTTTCAATTGAGGTTAGTAAACTGATAGTTTCTTGTGTGGGTTTCATTGAGATTGTTTTGGGTTATAAGAATTCGAGAGTTTTCACCTTAGAATTTCAATGGGTATGAGTTGGATTGAGTTTGAGAGAGGAAGAAAAGATCGGCCAGAAATAGTAGCCCAGGTCTGCGTCGCAGACTTGCTCCCCTAGAGAATTACCTCTCTCTCCGCGTCACGGAGAGAGCACAGACTCCACTGTCTCAAAAATTATTTCGCCACAAAATAGTTTAATCCATCTCTGCGTTGCGCCTTTGCTCCCCATATAGCATTTTCGCTTGTTTCTTATTTATCAACTATCTAGATCCCACTTTATCATTATGAGATCCTTCATAACATAAATCATAACAATTGAATTCATAATTCAAATTCAATATAGATTTAAGAGTCAAGTTTGAGAAAGTCTTTCGAGTCATTTTGAGAAGTCTTTTACAAACTCTTAAAACTTGTTTTAAGACGTGAGTACTTGAGTTTCAGGATGAGTAAAGTTGAGTTCATTTTTCAAAATGAATATATGGGAACTAAGTATTCCCAAGAGTAAATGTTTTTACATTTAAGATGAGAGGAAACAACGATTTCCAAAAGAGTTCATGAGCAGTTTTGAGTACTATCTCTTTTAAGATAAATCTTTTGAATAATAATCTCAAACTTGAGGATGACGAAATGTTTTTTTTAAAACATGTGAGCTAAGTTATATTTTGGGAGTAGTATTGAGCACCGATATGGGGGAGAGTTCAAACAACTCACAATCCCCATAAATTATGTAGCCAACGTGGGTAAAAAGGGTCGTACTTTTTATATGATTCCTTATTGCTTTTTAAGTATAGCTTAGTGGATCCACTTAGTGAGTAGCCCTATACCCCGGAAAATTATAGGACAATTCTGGCAGCAGTATCATCACATAACTCATAGTGATGGTTGTCGATTAGAGAATCTCCCAAACATAGTTTATTTTGTACTTTTACATACAAACTGAGTTATATTGTATTTTCCAATACATTGAGTTGCTATCTACAATTTTTAATTTTTTTCTTTATATCTCATTATTTTTATTGCTTTTATATTAAAATGAGATGAGATTGAGTTGAGTGGAGACGAGGTAAGTTTTTTTCCAGTTCCAGTTCAACCTTATGTCGTGTTTTAGATTTCCCCTTGCATGATCACACATTCCATGTACTGACGCCATTTGGCCTGCATCTTTGATGATGCAGAAACATGTAACCAGGATCATCAACCAACACTTCGTTGTTTTCGGAGGATCCTTTCTTTATTTTCCAGTTTTTCAGTTTGTTAGGATGATTGGGGGTCTTGTCCCGACATACCTCATAGTATTAGACGCTCCATAGATATACAGTACTAGTTCATGAGACTTTTTTATTTCAGTTATTGATGTTTGAGACTTGAGTTTCCGCTTTGGCTAGTGAGTGTTTTATTTCTAAAATATTCTGAGTTTATCTTTTGAGACAATTGAGTAAAGTTTACTTTTCAAGTTCTTTTATTGTTCAGTAAGTTTTCCACTGAGAGTTGAGCTAGGCCAAGGGTTCGCTTGGGGCCAACAATGGTTTTCGAGTGTCGGCCACGTTCAGGGTGTAGGTTCGGGGCATGGCAAACTTGGTATCAAAGCATAGAGTTCAAGAGTCCTAGGGTGTCCATGAAGTCGTGTATGTAGAGTCCTAGTTATCGATGTGAAATGCGCCACATCTATAATTAGGAGGCTGCAACATTTAGGAACTATCTCACTTCTTTCATACTATTGTCGTGCGATAGTGTTCAACTCTATAATGTTTCTTTCTAATTCATGTTTGCTCGTATCTTTCAGATCATGTCTCCACGAAGAGCTATCTAATGTCGTCCTGCTAGAAGGAATGTTGATCCTCAGAATCAAGGGTACCCAATACACCTGAAGTGTAACCTCAAGGAGAGGTCACTAATGCTGAGTTCCGGGATGCTATCCAGATGTTGAGTCAAGTGGTGGCCAACCAAGCTGGTCAGCAGAGAGGGGATTGATAGGATGTGGCTGATACATCCAGGATCCGTGAGTTCTTAAGGATGAATCCTTTAGACTTCAGCGGTTCAAGTGTCACTGAGGATCCGAAAAAAATTGTGGAAGAGTTGCAAAAAGTGTTTGAGGTTATGCATGTTGTTGATGCTGAGCGAGTGGAACTAGATGCATACCAACTGAAGGGTGTTGCTAGAGTATGGTACGACCAATGAAAGAAGAGTAGAGTTGAGGATGCACCAATTGTAAGCTAAGCTTTGTTTGAGAAGGCCTTCTTAGGGCGTTTCTTTCCCCGCAAATTGAGAGAGGCAAAGGTAAGGGAATTCCTCACTCTTAAGTAGGAATCTATGAGTGTGCATAAGTAGAGCCTCAAGTGCACCCAACTATACCGTTATGCTCTGGAGATGGTTACTGATATGAGGAGTAGGATGAGCTTATTTGTATTTGGGTTGTCTCGTCTGTCAAGTAAGGAAGGCAAGCCAACTATGCTGATAGAGGATATGGACATAGCAAAGATGATGATCCATGTGCAATAGGTTGACGAAGATAAGCTGAGGGATAGAGAAGAGTTCCAAAACAAGAAGTCTAAGACAACAGAAAATGAGTCCGGGCAGCAGAAGAGTAATGCAAACCGGTCTTCTATTCAACATAAGCCAAATGGACATTCTCTATCATCTGCTAGTGCACCTGTACCAAGGAACAAAGGTGAGTTCAAGAGTCATCATTCGTAGAACTTCAGAGCTCTAGACCTGCTTAGCAAGGTAGTGTGGCACAAGGAGGTAATGGGACTCCTGCATGTGCTAACTGTGGTAAGAACCACTCAGGAATGTGTCGGGATGGCTTCACGGGTTGTTACAAGTATGGTGACTTCATGAGAGAGTGCCCTAAGAACAAGCAAGGTAATGGAAATGGGGGCAATAGGGCCCAATCTTCTTTAGTGGCTCCGCCAGACAGAGCTGCACCTAGAGGAGCTACTTCAGGGATGGAAGGAGGAGCAAACCATCTGTATGCGATCACTAGTCATCAGAAGCAAGAGAATTTGCCAGATATTGTCACTGGTATGATCAAAGTCTTTACTTTTGATGTATATGCTTTGCTAGATCCAGGAGCGAGTCTATATTTTATGACTCCTTATATTGCCATGAATTTTGATAGTTTTCTGGAGCAACTTCTTGAGCCTTGTAGTGTTTCCACACCTGTTGGTGAGTCTATTCTAGCTGAGAGAGTTTATCTTGATTGTACACTTTTTGTCAATCATAAGGACACCATGGTTGACTTAGTCGGGATAGACATGGTAGATTTCGATGTTATGTTAGGTATGGACTGGATTTATTCCTATTATGTCTCAGTTGATTGTAGGACTCGAGTATTTAAGTTTCAGTTTCCTAATGAGCCAATTATTGAGTGGAGGAGTAGTTCAGTAGTGCCTAAGGGTCATTTTATTTCGTACCTTAAGGCGAGAAAGTTAGTTTCCAAGGGGTGTGTCTATCACTTAGTCTAGGTTAATGACTAGAGTGTTGAGACACCACCTATTCAGACAGTTCCAGTTGTGAGTGAGTTTCCAAAGGTCTGCCTAGATGATCTTCCCGGAGTCCCTCCTTAGAGAGAAATAGACTTCGATATAGATATTATTCCTGATACTCGTCCTATCTCTATTCTGCCATATAGGATGGCTCCATCTGAGTTGAGAGAGTTAAAAGAGCAGTTGAAAGACCTTCTTGATAAAGGTTTCATTCGACCGAGTGTCTCACCTTGGGGAGATCCAGTCTTATTTATGAGAAAGAAAGATGATTCTCTTACAATGTATATAGATTACCGTCAGTTGAACAAGGTTACCATAAAGAATAAGTATCCTCTTACGAGAATTGATGATCTTTTCGATCAACTTCAGGGTGCCACCTATTTTTCTAAGATAGACCTCAGATCGGGGTATCATTAGTTGAGAGTGAGAAAGAGTGATATTCCAAAGATAGCTTTCAGGACTCACTATGGTCATTATGAGTTTTTGGTTTATGTTTTTTTGGTTTGACTAATGCTCTTGCAGCGTTCATGGACCTTATGAATAGAGTGTTTAAGCCGCATCTGGATATGTTTGTTATCATGTTCATCGATGACATTCTGATTTATTCGAGGAATGAGGAGGATCATGCTAGTAATCTCAGAGTAGTTCTCCAAATTCTCAAGGATAGAGAGATGTATGCTAAATTCTCTAAGTGTGAGTTTTGGCTTGAGTCAGTGGCATTCTTAGGCCACATTATTTCCGGTGATGGGATTCAAGTTGATACACAGAAAACTGAGGCAGTGTAGTACTGGCATAAACCCACATCTCCAACTGATATTAGGAGTTTCTTGGGATTGGCTAGTTATTTTAGGAGGGTTGTCGAGGGTTTTCATCTATTTCATCCTCGTTGACAAAATTGACTTAGAAATTAACAAGTTTCAATAGTCTGAAGCTTGTGAGAATAACTTTCAGGAATTGAAAAACTAGGTTGACTACTGCCCAGTGTTGACCTTATCGGAGGGTACACAAGGCTTTGTGGTGTATTGTGATGCATCCAAAGTTAGACTAGGTTGTGTATTGATGCAGAATGTCAAAGTTATAACTTATGCCTCCATACAACTTAAGGTTCACGAAAATAATTACCCAACCCATGATCTAGAGTTGGTTATTGTAGTGTTCACTTTGAAGATATGACGTCACTATCTTTATGGTGTTCATGTATATATGTTCACCGATCACAAGAGTCTTTAGTATGTATTTAGTCGAAAAGAGCTTAATCTCAGACAGAAGAGGTGGTTAGAATTACTCAAGGATTATGACATGAGTATTGTATATCACCCATGTAAGGCTAATATTGTTGCTGATGCCTTGAGCAAGTTATCTATGGGTAGTACTGCATGTTGAGGAATCAAAGAAAGAATTAGCCAAGGATGTGCACAGACTTGCACGATTGGGAGTCTATTTTTTGTATTCCAATAAAGGTGGAGTAGTAGTGATGAATGGGGTTAAATTATCATTAGTGTCAGAAGTGAAAGAGAAATAAGACCAAGACCCTGTTTTGCTTGAATTGAAGGCAAATGTTCATAAGCAGAAAGTAATGGCTTTTGAACAAAAGGGAGATGGTGTATTGAGGTATCAAGGTAGATATTGTGTGCCAAGGGTGGATGAACTTCAAGAGTGGATCATGGAGGAAGCCCATAGCTCTAATTATTCGATCCATCTTGGTTCCACAAAGATGTATCGCGACTTGAGCGAAGTCTATTGGTAGAGTAGTATGAAAAAGTGTATAGATGAATTCGTTGCTAAGTGGCCGAACTGTCAACAAGGTAAAGTAGAACACCAAAGGCCCGGTGGTATGGCACAAAATATAGATATTTCAGAATGGAAGTGGGAGATGATCAATATGGATTTTATCACTGGGTTGCTGAGGTTGCAGGCCGCATGATTCTATTTGGGTGATTGTAGATCGGATGACTAAATCAACCCACTTTTTTGCCGGTAAAGACTACCTATGCAGCAGTGGATTATTCCAGATTGTATATTCAAGAGATATTTAGACTTCATGGAGTTTCGGTATCCATCATTTCAGATAAAGGTGCATAATTTACTGCATAATTTTGGAAGTCCTTCTAGAAAGGTTTGGGTTCCAAGGTAAATTTGAGTACTGCTTTTCATCCTCAGACTGATGGTCAAGCAGAGTACACGATTCAGACTTTAGAGGATATGTTGAGGGCGTGTGTGATTGATTTCAAGAGTAATTGAGATGATTACTTACTTCTCATTGAGTTTGCTTACAACAATAGTTATCCTTTAGCATCCAGATGGCTCCTTATGAAGCTCTTTATGGGAGAAGATACATATCTCTTATTAGATGGTTTGAGGTTGGTGAGGCTGGGTTGATAGGACCAGACTTGGTTCACCAAGTTATGGAGAAAGTGAAGAGCATTCAAGAGAGGTTGAAAACAACGAAGAGTCTTCAAAAATCCTATAATAATGTTGGGAGAAGAGACTTAGAGTTTGAGGTTGATGATTGGGTTTATTTAAAGGTTTCACTCATGAAGGGTGTTATGAGATTTAGTAAGGAGGGGAAACTTAGTCCCCGATACATTGATCCTTACGGGATATCCAAGAGGATTGGGAATGTAGCTTATGAGTTGGAGCTACTGCAAGAGTTAGCAGCAACCCATCCGGTGTTTCACATTTCAATATTGAAGAAGTGTATGAGAGATCCTTCACTTATTATACCTACTGAAAATATTGGTATTCAGGATAGCCTATCTTATGAGGAGGTACCCGTTCAGATTCTAGATTGTCAGGTTCGCAAGTTGAGAACCAAGGAGGTATCATCATTCAAGGTGTTATGGAGGAATCATTTTGTTGAGGAGGCTACTTGGGAGGTTGAGGAGGATATGAAGAAGAGATACCCATATCTCTTTGAGTCTGGAGAATTCCAAATCAAGGTACTAATTCTCTTCTTGGTACTTTTTAAGTTGAAATGTTGTGTTATTTATTGCATATTGGGTGTTTGAGTTGGTTGTAGATGTTTGCACCCTTATTTCTGCTTAGGGTAATCTCATCCGAGGACGAATATTCCCAAGGGGGATATATTGTAATATCCCATCTTAAAAAGAACTAATTTTAGCAAGAACGAATTTGGAAAGAGCCAATTTGAGAATTTGGCAAGTTGTGCTTAAGTTGTAAGTTTTGGGTCAACTTCAAATGGCCATAACTTTCAGTACATGATGAGTTAGGTGTCCCATAAAATATCAAATAATTTTTTTTTGTAATCCTCTTTCCAACGCCACCAGGTTTTCTAAGTTTTGAGTTCGGATAAGGGAGATATGCCCGTTTGAAGTCTGCCTATCAAGTTAAGGAAAGTTACCCGAAATTATGAAAGGGTTTTTTGGTCTTTTCCTTGCCCCATAAACTTAAAACGTTTTTAGTAAATATTTTGAGGTCAAATCTGATTTGGTTCAATTTACAAATCGTAAATTACACTTAGGGTTTTAGAAGAGAGTTCAAGAAGAGAAAAGAGGAGAAAAGGAAGAACGATCAATATTGCTTGCGAATCGAGGAATTGTTTCGCCAAATCGAGGTATGTAAGTTTTCATAGTGTTGGGTTCGTTCACCGACACGACAATCATGATTTACATATTCGAATTTCATCCCTAAGATTGAGTATATTTGAGTTCTTGATGAATTCTTGATGAGTATCTTGAAGTTTGAGTTTCATTATTTGGTAATGAAGTTCTTAGGGTGAGAGTTGCTATTCCAGTGAGTAAATTGATAGTTTATTGTGTGGGTTTCGCTGAGATTGTTCAGGGTTATAAGAATTCGAGAGTTTTTACCTTAGAATTTCAGTAGGTATGAGTTGAATCGAGTTTGAGAGAAGAAGAAAAGACCAGCCAGAAATAGTAGCCCAGGTTCGCATCGCGGACTTTCTCTCCCAGAGAATTACCTCTCTCTCCGCGTCGCAGAGAGAGTACGGACTCCACTATCTCAAAAATTATTTCATGACAAAATATTTTAATCCATCTCCACGTCGTGCCTTTCCTCCCCAGATAGAATTTTCGCTCGTTTCTTATTTATCAACTATCTAGATCCCACTTAATCATTATGAGATCCTTCATAACATAAATCATAACTCTTGAATTCATAATTCAAATTCAAGATGAACTTAAGAGCCAAGTTTGAGAGAGTCTTTTGAGTCATTTTGGGAAGTCTTTTTATAAACTTTTAAAACTTGTTTTAAGACGTGAGTACTTGTGTTTGAGGATGAGTAAAGTTGAGTTCATTTTTCAAAATGAATATATGGGATCTAAGTATTCTCAAGAGTAAATGTTTTTACATTTAAGATGAGAGGAAACACCGATTTCCGAAAGAGTTCATAAGCAGTTTTGAGTACTATGTCTTTTAAGAGAAATATTTTGAGTAATAATCTCAAACTTGAGGATGAGGAAATGTTTTTTGAAAAAACATATGAGCTAAGTTATATTTTGGAAGTAGTATTGAGCACCGATATGGGGGAGAGTTCAAACAACTCACACCCCGCATAAACCATGTAGCCAACGTGGGTAGAAAGGGTCATACTTTTTATATGATTCCTTATTACTTTTAAGCATAGCTTAGTGGATCCACTTAGTGAGTAGTCCTATACCCAAGCAAAGTATAAGACAATTCTGGCAGCGTGGGCGAAACATTATATCATCACATAGCTCATAGTGATGGTTGTCGGTTATAAAATCTCCCAAATAGAATTTATTTTGTATTTTTACATACAAACTGAGTTATATTGTATTTTTCAATACATTGAGTTTCTATCTACTGTTTTAAAATCCTTTCTTTATATCGCATTATTGCTATTGCTTTTATATTGAAATGAGATGAGATTGAATTGAGGTTGAGTTGATTGAGACGATGTAAGTTGTTTCTTCAGTTCCAGTTCAAGCTTATGTCGTGTTTTAGATTTCCCCTTGTATGCTCGTACATTTTATGTACTGATGCCATTTGGCCTGCATCTTTCATGATGCAGATACAGGTAACCAAGATCATCAACCAGCGCTTCGTTGATCCAGTCGAATTCCATATTTGTAAGGTGAGCCTCTATGTTTCCGGAGGATCCTTTCTTTATTTTCCAGTATTTCAGTTTTTTAGGATGATCGAGGATATTTTCTCAATATTCCTCATAGTATTAGAGGCTTCATAGATAGATAGACCGTACTAGCTCATGATGCTTTTTCATTTCAGCTATTGATGTTTGAGACTTGAGTTGCCGCTTTGGCTAGTGAATGTTTTATTTCTAAAATATTATGAGTTTATCTTTTGAGACAGTTGAGTGAAGTTTACTTTTAAAGTTCTTTTATTGTTGAGTAACTCTTTCGCTGAGAGTTGAGCCAGGCCAAGGGTTCGCTTGGGGCCAGAAATGGTTCTCGAGTGCCGACCACGTCCAGGATGTAGGCTCAGAGTGTGACATGTTGTGTCTGTTGTGACTATTTTGTACTTGATTGTTTCCCTATTCACTTTCTTGTGTTGTTATTTCCTATTCCCTCGATTATTAACTTTCATTTTAGAACTTATCCATTGTAATGTTAGAAATATCGTGCTTCTCTTAGTATACTTGATCTTTTTGAGCTCCGTTCACTCATGATGTCTATTGAGTACCCCGTAATTTAGTACTCATACTACATTTCTACATCTTTTTGTGACAGAACTCCTGGTACGAGCCACTCTCACTTTGCATTGAATCTCTCGTGATCGTCACAGACTCAGATCATAGTGAGATCCTAGCGTCCAGAGACTTGTTGCTTTCTCTATTTTTTACCGACTTGTATTTTGCAATTTGATTAGTTAGTTCTATTTTACATATAGTGTTTCTATACTTAGTTCTTCCTGTACCGGTGACACCAAGTCCGGAGATTTGGTTCTTATGTTACTTTGTTGTTCTTGGTCATTTTCAGGCATCTTTTGTATATTGTGTATCATATTTATTTTTCTATTATATGGCCCTATTTTGTATCTTTGTTCTTGTTTCCTCTTGTTATCTATCTTTATATTCTTATCTTTCGTAAATTTTGGATTTTTGGTTTGCCTATTGAGGGGTTATGGTAAGTGTCATCACGGTTCGATTTCAGGTCATGACATAGACTTTGCTCGGTTTCGTGTATATGATATGATATGATATGTAGATCTCAAACAAAAGGGTACATAAAATTATCTTTGACTTCTCCTTTGTCGCTAATTTCATTCACTCTAAAATAGAAAAAAATATTTATTGTGCAATAACTGCAAAGTAAATGTGGTCATGCCTGGTAAGTAGATACTCTTTTAAGTTTCTCTATATAATTTGTGAAATTGGTTCACTTTTCTTCATCCCAGACTTTGATTTATAATTTCTTACTCACTAAAACGTTCTTTTTGCTAATATACTTCCTCCATAAGTCATCCCCTCTTTGGATCATTTTTTCCATCTCTGCTTTTGAAGAAAACATCATTAGTTTCTCTTATAAGCTCATTTTTATTTTTTTAATTTAACTGGATATCATTATATATAGATCTAAAATGGGGGATGATGACCGGGATATAGATGGGATAGTAAGAAGTTGTAATATTAATAGACCTAACAATGTTGTAGCTCCTAATTTAGGTTTGAAGACTTCTCCAAATGATGTTTGGAATTCTTTTGACAAAATTTTAACTCCTGACATGACTAGTTTTAATGGTATATCTGAAATCATTTCTTTAGATTTTCCAATCGCTCGTCAGAAAATTCATATGATCAGGTTATTATCATGAACCAAAATAGTAACCAGCAATTGTACTTACATTCCATTCAACTAGTTCAATTAATCCAACAAATCACCGTTCCTCAATCATGAACAACGGTAGCATGTGTGGCACCAACAACTATAACACCACAAGAATGGATTAATCTACAACAACTCGATGTAGGGGCTAACAATTATCCTAATTTAACTTTTTCCATGAAGACTCCTTTGACCCAAACTAGATATGGCGCAAGTATGGTCAGAAGCATATCAAATGTGTCCCATTTCCGAGGTTTGCTCTCTTCACCATTTTTTTCATGTCATAGAAGTTTATGTTCCCTTCCGTTCTCAATTTTCATAAAAAAAAGTAGTAAAAATTATTATTGGTGTATACACATATAATATTTCACTAAACTTGATTATTATTTTGTGTATATGGCATAACATGAATTACTATAAGTGTAGTACATCAAAACACTGCGAAGCAAAGAAACAAATTGAGAAAAGCCCAAAGGATGAGAACATTTTCTTGGTATCTTGTTCCGGTGAACACAATCATGATTCACCCATGAACCATAGATATCTTGCTAGTTGCAAATGTAATTCAAAATTCAAGCTTTCAAAAAGCATAAATATTTTGCCCAAAGCATCAATCTTGAATGCATCATCATCCTCGTCCAAGCGCATTAAGCATTCAAGAGTTGCTGCTTCTCCAATTAAAGCAACTAAGTCTCCAATTGAAATCCGGAGCAAAAATAAAATGGTTGTTGCGGCCGTGCAAAACAAAGGTGATGGTAAAGAAAAGGCGGACATGAATGAAGATATTTTCATGGGTTTTGACCAACTCCAAGGAGTTACTACTTCCACCTAATAGGAGGAAAATGACAAGAGAAATTGATCTGTCTCCCCTCTCCATCAAATCTATATGTCGATATATGTGGTCTTCTAGTCATGTTTCTGTTTTAGGTTTTTAGTATGGGAAGTCAAGAATTATAGTTTAATAGTTTTCTATGATTAACCATTTACATCATAGAAAAATGGATCTTTTTTAGTTTAATTATTTTCTATTGTTCTTCAATTCAGGAATCTAGTCCTTGTAGTAAGTTGTTGTTCCGTTTTCTCAATTACTTTTCTCTTTAAGAAACCCCATTTGACATAATTTTTACATTAAATTATATAGAGTAGTAAATTATCATTGTTCAATAAGAGATATTCAAGTTTTCACAAATAAAGATCTCTTGTAAAACGAACATAAAATAATTGACCTAGAAAAT
>JAJOOO010014432.1:0-31077 GCA_029582685.1 Solanum piurae | reverse complement strand
CTCAAGAACTTCAATGATACTACTCATTTCAAGAATGCTCAACTCAGAGTTCATGCGGAATTATGAGCATGAACTACTCAACTCAATGACTCAAAGATACTTCTCAAAAGGGATTAGGAACTCAACACTTAAAGGCTTAGAACTTAAAGATACCACTTCTCTGAAGGATGCTCAACTTACGACGTTCATGCGAAATTTATGGGCATGAACGACTCGACTCAAGGGTCAAAATATCAGTAAAGAACTCATGTACAACTCTTCCCATTCTCATACTTACTTCCTCAAAACTTAGTTCAAATCAATGGTTGATCTCAAAGGATTCACAATTGAACTAAAAGACTTTCTTGAACTCTACTCTTAACTCTCTTTTGAATGTGAATTATGAATTCAAGAGTTGTGGTTCATTGTATGAAAGATCTCATGATGACAAAATAGATTCATGAATACATTCTCCTCGCTCTCATTCTCACTTACTCGAGTCTTGAAACAAGTTACTAGAAGTTGTAGAAGACTCCACAAAATGACTCAAACGAACTTTCTTAGAATGTTCGAAAGAATTCTCAAAACTTAATTCTTAACTCTAACTTGAATTTGAATTATGAATTCAAGGTTATAATCATGTTAGGAATTATTTTAGGTGTTTAGAAGTAGCTTAGAGTAGTTATAATTGAAAAGGAGTGAAGGTGCACTTTAAACGAACTCAAACGGGATAACCGACGACAAACTGGATGGGGTAGCGACCCTGGCGCTATGAGTGGCGCGGGGCGCCAGCCCCTAAACTTCAGAGGAGGGTTTGGGGCGCTCTGGCTGGCGCATCGCGCCAGGTCCCAACCCAAAAAACTCGACGAAATTCCTTGCTCGTTTTCTCACCCTAATTCGCCTAGAATTGAACGGTTTCTTCCCCAATCACTTAGAATTGATTACTTAACATAAGTACACTCTAATATACTCACTACATACCTTAAAACACTCACTTTGATCTCAAGAAATCATCCAAAACCCAACACAACAAGATTTAGAATGAACTTCAAGAACACCTATCAGGAACTCATCAAGAACTCAAATCTTTCAACTTCAAGAATGAAATTTGCACTGAAAATAACATGTTTGACGTGTGGGTGAACAAACCCAACACTATGGAAGCTTACATACCTCTTAGGGATCAAACCCATGGCGACAATCCGCAACAACTCTCAAGAACTTCGACGAACGCTTCGATCCTTTCTCTTTTCTCCTTTTCTCTCTTCTTCCTTTCTCTTCTTGAACTCTCAACTAAAACCCTAGGCGTAGACTAGGATTATAAAACTGAACCTAATCATATTATACCCCTAAAATATTTCTAAAAATGAATTAAATCTGATTGGGTAAGGAAAAGACAAAAATAACCCTCTAAAATCCAGTTTTGACTTTCCTTATTTAGACAACCCAACTTCGAATGGACATATCTCCCTCATACAAACTCAAAATTGAGCAAACTCGGTGGCGTTGGAAAGATAATTCAAAGGTATTTCCTACGGTATCTGGTAGCACACATAACTCATCCTGATATATGAGTTATGGTCGTTTGAAGTTGACCCATAACTCATACTTAACTTAATTCTCCAAATTTCAGATTTTTACTATTTCCAATTTAGTTCTTTCTCGAACTCAAGGTGCTACATCTAGTGAACTTAAAACTTAAGAAATTTTAATTCCTCTGTAAAATCCTACTCACAATGAAAGATGGTTCAAGTCTTAACTCAAAAAATTTCTGGGGTGTTACAACTTATATTACAACCCATGGTGACATGATCAAACTAACCCTCAAAATTTCATGTAAATATACAACACATAGGTCATGTACAAGTCCCAAGGTTTATACAAAATATAGATGCCTATATGCAAATGTGATCTTCCTTAAGGCTTTCAAAATCTCCATCTCCAATGGTTAGCTTCATGCCTCCTCTCGATCATGCCCTACGATAGAGACAATTATTGCTAAGCATATAACTTAGTGGTGTAAAAAACTATAGGTTCGGAGCCCTCAGATTCACCAAGCTACCTTTCTCAAGTCATAGGCAGTACAATTGAAACATAACAAATAAATCAAGTAAACAATATATAAAGAGTATCAAGTTTGATATTTAGATATCCAAATGTCAAGAACGCTCATAGCACTATTTTCCAAGAGATTCTATAACAAGGCTCGCCTAATATATACATCATGTCATCCCACCAAGCACAAACAGGTATCAAGAAGGGTAGACGCCCTGTATCAAGAAGGGTCAAAGCCCAATAATCAAGAGAACCAAGAACCATATGAAAAATGGCTTTCTAGTTCGTACTTAAAATGGACAACTTCCATTCTTAAGACGGACTAAAAATCCAGAGTCAAAATGACAAATGATCCGAATCAAGAGGCATGCCAATAGTGACAAAGTCACAGCCACAAGAAGGATAAGGTCCCAACAAGAGTGCCAGGTGATCAAACAATCCGTACAAGTGGGCGAGTTACACAAGTGTCCTTAATGTCTTAAAGGATACCAACACGACAATGCAAAGTGACAAGAGGTAACCATGGTACCAAAATAAACTTTCAGATATACAAGCAGGTAAAAAGAGTGTAAGTACAAGTTTATACACAAACCTCAGTTCTTTAGCACAGAAACAGTCCAACACAACTTCAAGAGTTCAAACCGTAGGCCAACCAACGTATCAAGGTCTTCAACGTGTACACGAGTATATACAACCTTAAAAAGTGAATTTAATAACTTATTTACTTTCTTGTAGCTCAATAATGATGACTTAACACAGGGTTATCATCATAAGTAAGCCTAGCTTGTACAAATACGACTATGCTCCCAAAACAGTAATTCTGGCCAACAAAGTACTTCATGTCGCAACTTAGATTTGAAACGGAAAACGGCAAAACTGGACTTTATATTCTTCATAAAAGATGTAGGTACAACTCTTAATCTTGCAAATAATCAAGAATCACCGCAAAATACATTTTGTACAAAAAGATATATTCAAAACACTAACAGTTTATCATAGAGGATTTCAAATTCTGAAATCTGGACAGAACTTGCCATATGTTGCATCCCATATTTCGAATCCATAACAACTAAATTAGAGTTTTACATAAACATAAAAGTTGTAGGTATACCATTATCTTTTCAAATCATATTTATTCACTGTAAATGAAGTTCTAGAGATCGGGATATGCATAAAATATCAAAAACTACCCAGCTCAGAAACAAATTTTATCACTTACCAAAGAGAAGAGTGTGTCTCGAATTCCAGCAAAAAGGACCATGTTTTTCTCTTGTGATTTTGAAGAACAAATGGTTAGATAATGTTCTAAGTTCTTAGACTTTAGGGGAAACGGATTTCACTAGAGGAGGTGTCAAAATATAGTCTCAAGAGTGATGTTTATCACATGCACAACTGTCTCCAAAAGGTGGCTGCCCAAAAAAAGATTGGCTGCCCAAAATGCATACATATATACCTATATATATAACCCTCACCTCCCTTTCAAGTTATACATAATTCTAATTAGAATATTACGTAAATACTTCAATACAATTCCTTAAATTATGATCACAATTATGTTAAGCAAGATTGCAAATATCACAAAATTTCAAGTTCCCAAAATGAGAATAAAACATATTATAGTAATTAAGCAATGGTGTATCGACATGCGACTCTTTGTTAGCATTTCGGGTGTAACACCCTAATTTTTAGAGTCCAACTTACCTTGCAATTTATTTATTTTTACTTTTTATTTAAATATTAATAATATGTAAAAATACTTTAAAATATTTCTAAATATAATTAATTTAGAGTCCAACTTACCTTATAAAAACATTTTTATTTAAATATAAATAATACATAAAAATACTTTATAATATTTCTAAATATAACTTTGTTGTAAAAAAAAAAAAAAAGTATCAAACCCCTGTTCTCTGATTCTGTAGTCGCAATTCGCAAATCTTGTTGTATCTTCAATTTAGGATGGGAGAGAACAAAGTTTTGAAGTCGGCAGAGATTCCAAGGCAGGAGCTTAATGCAGAAGCAGAAGCTGCAATCGCTGAGTCAGAAGCTATTATTGCTGAGGCAGAAAGGGTTATTACAATGGCGGAGGAGGCACTACGCTTTGCTGAAACTGAAACAGTATTGAATCCTCCAACCTGCAGGTAATCCTTTTCTTTTCATTAACCAAACAATAATCCATTCTGCTTCATTGCTTTCATTCTCTGAAGAAACCAACCTATGTATATTCAAATATCTCTTTGTTGAAAAGAAAAAAAATTTATCCTATAGCCTAAAAAAAGAGGCTTTTTGGTGCAGGAAATATTCTGGTTCACGTGGTGTCAGGGTCCAAGCCCCACATCCCAAGAGAACGTGATGCACTCTTGTGCAAGTATTAGTGATCAATTTCACGATTTAAATTTTCGACCTATAAGTCACAAAAAGATAACTCTATTGGTAGCTCCGAGGGCTTCTCTTCATTTACATATACTACTGTTTTTTTTTGTTGTTGCTATATTATAAGTTTTATTAGAGTATATCAGTGTACTAGCTAAAATATAGCTAATTGTTTAGTTGATATAAGATTTTCACTTCTTATTGCCTCTTTATATATGGTATTATTTGGATTGCACAGTTAGGGCAGTGGCGAATTTATGTGTAAAAATTGGGTCACCCAAATCCGTGGTCCTCCGACTAAACTCGATATATTACTTGTATAATTATTAAAGAACATATTAAATAAACACTTGTTGAACCTGTTCTTAAAATTGTTGGATGGTTCACTGGTTTGACAGCTAGATTTTAACACCAAGGACCTGAGTTCAATCCCAGCCAGCCACAATTCACTTCAACTTTTTTTAGTAACTAATAACACTCGTTTTTTCAAAAAAAAAAATGAAATTCTAAAGCAACGGTGCACCCGTTTTCTTGAAATCCTGGATTCGCCTCTGAGCTAGGGTCTTCATCTTCCAGCTTAAATGTCAATTTACTGTAGATGTATGAATAGATGAAAATGTGGAGAGAATATATCATTGAGGTTACAACAAAGTTTATAGGCAAAACATGGTGCTTTTATTTTGTTATTATGATTAAAAACATTTGAATTTAAATATATATTTACCAAATATTATCAACTTTTAAAAAATGTAAAACGAAACCAAAATAAAATTAATTTATTTAATTGGTTTGGTTTAGTTTTCGATTTGAATCGATTTTTACCTAAACCTTGAACGCCCCTACTTGTAGATTACTAAAATATGACTTCATCAAACAAAACACATTAATGCCTTCAACTCCCTTACAGTTTACACAAACACAAACAGATGAATCTGATTTTGAGGATACCAGCATTCACGCCCACTATTTCCAACATGCTCAAGGCACATTTTCGTTGAAAATTTTCTTTGTTGGATCACAATCCATTTCCAGCTTTAGTAATAACTGGAATTTGCAGTACTACCACAAGACGATGTACAGTTAACTACACATTCTATAACCTTGGGACAGGTTATCACCATGTACCTAAGTTTGTTACATGCATGAAACTGAGCTAGACGATGATCAGGAATTCATAAGACTATTCTATTAATCCTGAAAGGCAACGTTTTCAGACTGAGTAGGTGCAGGATTGATTACTGATAGAGCTTCTTCTTGTTCAATATCCAAAATGCTCTCAGATTTCCGTCAATCATGCTATGTGCTCCTCTCCTGCTTGAAGCTCTACTGCATTCATGGAAACAATATATCATACACAAATTGGAATGTTTATCGAAAGCTTGACAAAAGGAGTACTCCTGTGACAATGTCAGAGAAATGCCTTCATAATTTAACATCTTTAAACTTCATATAATCTTTCACAGTTAACAATATCAGCAAGCCTCTTAACACTATCGTGTATTAACAATAATCTCTTTGCTTTTCCCAATTCCTATCTAGCAAAAGGGAAGGTGACATTGCACGATGATAAAACCATTAAACCAATATGGGATAATCAACGTCTTCTACAACCATTTTCTTTTTTCTTATAGGTATGACAGACCACCTGCTGTTTCAGAACTTTTATTTCTAATACTTGCAACAGATTCTCCCCAAGTTGCACAAAATTCTTGCCTATAATAGTCATCCTCTCTAATATTGCTACTTGATAACTCTAAATATGAAAACTAACTATATTCCAAAGCTTAATAGATATTAGAAGCCCTCTTTTATTTGTTATCTAATATTCCCGACAAATTTGGAACAGAGCCTACAGCCTTTTCTTGAATAGCTTCAATATAAAATGTCTTTGAAGTGCTATGAAACTCTACAAACACTTCAGTACCTGAGGCTTTAGATGATATATAGACAAGATTAAGTCGTAGATATAACCTGCTCAATATAAAACAGATCAAGAATTATGAAAAATTAAAAGCGAATAGCAGAAACTAATATCAGCAAAGACTACTTCAAAAATATCTTTACTTCGTCCTGCCAAAAACCATTTCTGCACATTTCCCATGAAACCATTAACCATCCAAGTCAAACCATCAGGATTTTAGCATTCCAATTTCTAGCTCTTTAGATTGCTTAATGAAAAGAACCATTACTGACATAACAAAGAAGGCACACACTAAGTAGTTTCCAGTTGTCTCCATGCAGAATCCTCAGCTAAGCATAATAGTAGTAAATGTTTGCATTTATCAAAAGTTACTTCCAATCAAATAAAGCTGAATCTTTCATGGACAATATTAATGATGATCGAGTCAAAAATGTCCATGCCTTTAGTAGAACCAACTCAGAGATAACTGAAATTCATTGTCTACTTACTATCGGCAACACAAACTGCTCAGAATTAACCAATGACTAGCATATTGCAAGCCGAGAAAGCTACTGTTTCATTACCTGTGTTGCATAGGTTGAGCTTTGTGCAAGAAACTTCAAATACTCTTGCTTCTTTATATCAAAATTGAACCTTGCACGTTCTAGCAAAGCCTGTTCCCTCAGCATATCTTCTACAGTTCTTTCTTTTTTCCACCTCATCTCCTTTATCTGTCTTTCAATTTCGAAGTAGTTTTGCGGCAGATTTGACCTTCCAGAGCTCTTTGGGAATTTCACATTTATTTCCCTTTACCCAAGAATACAAAGGAAAAAAAAAGACAAAACACCAACTTAAATTCAGAATATATAATTTTACAACAACTTAGTTATGCTATATCAATATAAACCTAGGAGAAGACATTCTGCCTAAGAGAGCGCAAGAGAAGATAATTGGCCGAAAAGTATGTGAATATAACCTTGGGTCCAATCCCTGAAAATCGCATGAACTACTCTCTCAAATTCAGATATTTTATGATAGGGTTATCTTTCTTGATGATATTATATGATTTAGTGTGGTCTCTTGTTGATCTTTGGATGAAGAAATTCACTGATAAATAGTGTGTCAACCATAATTGAAATGAAGTACAATAAACACATTGATAAAAACGGTTTGTAGCATCCTTGCTGAGTATGCATAAATGACAGAAGGCTGAAGGCTGTACAATAAAGTACAATAAACACATTGTTGGAGACCATCAGAGACAGATTTTAGCAAGTTCATGAAGGCTGTACTACTGAACTCACAAACTTAAAGCTCCATCACATAAGTATAAACAATAAACATATCCGCTTCAGAACTAATGCACAAAGTTAAGACAAGGTATTATAATGGTATATCACTCAGAAAGAATCAAGTTATTTGGAGATCAATAAATTTAGGGTATCACCACCCATACGACCTGAAAAAGTACGCACCTCCATGTCATCCATGATTGAGTTCTAAACAGGTGAAAATAGAAAAGAATTGTTTCTGTAGTTCCCGAAATACAGAGAAATAACTTTTTAAGACAAACTTCTTTACCTCTTGCCCAGGGAAAACACACCGTTATGCTTTATCATCCCACCATCCAGAGATATGGCTCCATGTCTAATACAAGGGAGAGCCTGTAGCATATCTTCTCTTGTCTTGTATACGTGCAAGCGGGAAAACAGGTTATAGAAAAGAGTCTCTCTTAGACCATGACCGGAGCTTGTAGCACAATATAAGTTCACACTGTCTATGTTGACCATATTCACAGCAAAACCAAGAAAACCAGGTGGAGAGTCCCCATTGGGTAATCTTGGCTTCAGAATATCAAGCCTCCTTTGAGGGTCATCAGCTATGAAATCATCAGCATATGGTCTAAAATGAACCGAAAGAAGGAAAGGGGTCATATGTATGTAAAAGAGATGCATCAGTTTTTACAAGAAACATATTTTTGACCTCAAACCTTAATTTTTCAAGACAGATAACAAGAAAGCGGCCATCCAAAGGCTTTCCAATAGAAGCTCCAAGTCCATGAAGACCCAAAGTTTTGTTTATGTGACCTTCCTTGTCGTATGTCTCCAGCGCTTTAATACCATCACACGTCTTGCAAACAATTGCTAGCATAGTCTCAAGTCCCAAATAATCTGAGAGGAGTCTGGATTTAAGAGATCAAATAAACGTGTCAACCATCAACAGAAAAAACTGTCATTATTTCCCCTACTTGAAACATCATGCTTCCCAAGTTCCCATATCATCATAACTAATTTGAAAGAGATTCATGTTTTTCTGAATGTTCTTCGAGACTACAGAGATGTGAAACAAAAACATGGAGGCAGGTAAGAGAAAATGTGAGGAACAAATATTACTCAAACATCAAATCCCACGAAAACAGGACATTTTGTGCTTGGGGCTCAAGGCAAGTTGAAACTTTCTAAACTCTTTTAAAGTGTTTGTGTTGGTAAATGCTGATGTGAAGGGGTAAGGGCGTTGGGAGCTCCGTATAAGTGAGATGACGAGTACTTATGCATGTACTGGTGCCATGATATGGGTAGAAGTCGAATACTGACTATCTGACTGATTTATCATATCAATATATGTTGGAGCATGATATATGAGTTTTTTGGTTGTTAAATGACCACTCGATTCCCATGACATTCATGATTCATGATTATCCATAAACTTAGAGCGTTGATTTGATGAAAAGGCATTTATATATGTTCATGACATATATTTTTCTTATCTGGGGTATTTACTCATGCTTTCGTATGAGTTCACATACATAGTACATTGATGAATCATATGGTTCTTTTCCAATAGCCTACGTACAGGATCCAAAGGTATTGAGATACAGTTTCCTTTCATTTGGTTTTTCTCCGATAGCCTACAGGCAAGATCTGAAGGTAGTACATAGACCTCGCGAGTCCCCAATGGAGCACAACCAGCCTAAAGCAGGTGGCGTGTGTGTATTGGTGCATTAGCCAGCATATCACATGCATTGCATAATATCAGTTTGTATGCTTTGTGTGACTTCTTACCTGTTGAACTGATCTTACTTGTGATAGTAAACTATTGGTAGACTCTGAGTTCAGCTGATTATTTTCTCTATCCTAATATTCTATTGATTCCTGATTAATATATTGGACTCTGATTTTCTGTTGAGTGAGCGTGGAGGCTGGTATGGTAAGACCACCTCTCGTCATTGCTTTACAGAGGGTCGATTATAAATAATAATAATTCTTAATGAGAAATTTGTTTATCAATTACAATTCTCACTCGAAAAGATATATGTATATTTTTTACATACATTATGTAACGACCCGCATGGTCATTTTGTGCAATTTGGCCTTCCTTGTAACCTTATTATGCTATTTGACTTGCGGGAATGGATGGTGTGGTTCTTGAGGTGATCGGGTGTGTTACAGAGAGAAAATTAGAAGCTTTGTACTGATGTCACCAAATTGTGGGGGTTGTAGCTCGTACGTTTTGCACTCTTTCATTCTATTGCTTTCTTAATGGATAGATTCTATTTGTTGCTTTTACTTCCTCTTTTCGATAAATGAAATGGACTTGGAATGATGAATGCTTCGCGTATGGCATTCGGGCAGGTGCCATCATGGCTTAGGATTTCGGGTCATGACATTAATCCTTAACACTTCCCATGAGATGCAAACTTCAATATCCACGATAAGAAGCTAACATTAACACCACAATATATTTACTTATTGCTGAAGTGAAAACCTATATACAAACAACCCCATTTTTGCACACAATTGTTTTAAGCACATCTCTAATCAATAAGAATATCATTACGTAACTAAATCTTTACTTCTTAATCTTAAGCTGGACACATGTCATCATTCTAATTGAGACAGAAACAAAAGATTCTATAATTTCAACTTTCAAGGACATGGCTGAAGAAAACTGGGAAGAACTGTAATGTAGCTAAGCAAAAATTGTAATGCAGCTATATTATGGCTAAAAAGGCAATAAAATACAGAAATTGGCATAAAATTAACCTGCTAAGATTATCGTCATCAACGTTCCCAAGCATAGCAACAATTCCCACAACATCCTTCATCAAAGGAAGATGAGAAGCTTGAGTTCCATGATGACGTTTTAGCTCGTACCAGATGCCAGCTGCAGATTTCTCATGTACAAAGATGTGTCCAAGTGTCTCCTCCTCACTCTGTACATGGGAAAGTTCCTCATTTTCAGAACCAGATTCGCTTGCTGTCTGATACTTGCAAAGATCAACTACAGTACCCACAAACACAAAATGTGAAAAAGAGATCTTGATATTGTAGTTCTCTCATGTGAATACTTAACTTCATAATACAAAGAGTAAATTCATCGATTAAAGGAAACCCACCGATGCATCAAAAATAGCTACTAGAATGACCCTATTAGATTTACACATGCACCACTTCACACTACTCACTGAACTTAGCGAAAAGGAAGGTACCGTGCATATCTAAGATTGAATTATCCAATCTGTTCTTCTGAGCTTTTAGGAAACTGATATTCTCTTCATGATGTTTAAGTTTCAGACCCATCTCATGCACAGCATCCTCAAGTTTCTGCAGTATACAGCTGGTACTTTTGACTGATTGATTTTGCAAAATATTAAAAATGTGGTAAATCTCAAGTAACAGCTGTGAATGGATAATCCATTAATCACAAGAAATCACTAATTTACAGATTACATTTCCAGCAAGATGAAATGATACAACTGGTGCAAACTTCTTGCATAATGTTAACAACCTTGGAATTGTAGACAGCTGCCTCAGCAGTTCCATTTTGCATTGTGTCCCTTGCAAAAGAATAGGGATCAGCCTGACCATCTTGATTGAACCTCAACGGATCATGCACAACTACTGGATTAGCATTAATTGGCAACTGAAACAAAATAATAACAAAAAACTGCGATCAAATTTTCTCATCAAGGAAAATCTGTCAAAGACATCTAATCAGTAGCTTGCAGAGTTTCCTATCACACCAAGTGTTGAAGTAACTATTAAGTGTAAATTGTAGCAAACCTTCATACATATTTTATTCTTTTTCCATTTAGAATTGAAGTCCACTGGAGTTACCTTCTAGATAAAGGTCGATATGCAGATTAGCATATATGCTATAAAAAAAGGAGAATCTAATCCGAGGCTGTAGATATAAAAATTCCACATTTTTAGGAATTCAGACCACTTGACCAGACATTAGGCAACTGAAAAGAAACTCATTTTAGTTTGCTGACTAGTTTATATATTAGATGTCAAGCATACATTAGTTAAAGTCTTGAAAGATAGGTCCTGTTGTAGATATGAAATTTTGAAAGAGTTAGGGCCTAAAGGGGTCT
The DNA here is from genome assembly GCA_029582685.1 of Solanum piurae. Lineage (NCBI taxonomy): Eukaryota > Viridiplantae > Streptophyta > Magnoliopsida > Solanales > Solanaceae > Solanum > Solanum piurae. The sequence continues at coordinate 19,393 of JAJOOO010014432.1, read as the reverse complement.
AAAAGACGCATCATTTTAGAATATGGCTACTCATTATTGCGGTCGCAACTGTTCCAAACAGTGCAGAAAAAATAAAAGAAAAAGAAAGGAGTGCCAGGACCCTGAGGTTTTACGGAATAATCAGTCAAGTGACTTTACAGTCAACTTCATACTGACAGACCAGCATGCGACCAGCAAGTCCTGCCTTATAACATCCACAGCAACAACTCGACTAAAGACAACCCTGCCCCCCACCCCCCAAAAAAAAAGATTGTCTAGACCAAACCCAACCAGTATAATTGACAAAATAAAAGAATAAGAAGGAAATAATCGAGGTAGGAACAAAAAGTAATCTGAAAGATCCAATTAAAGATCCCTCAAGTATAAATTGACAATAACTTTTAGTGCTAAACCTTCTAATTCCAAGCTCATCTTTTGCTGGCACAATCCAGAAAACGTAAACAGCTTAATAGGATATATAGGACGACCTTCACATCCTCAGATCCCATGACTAGAAGAATCAGGAAAGTACAAATGTTCCCCCAAAAGCATTTAGCTTTATATATTTGAGTCAGTTTTCCTTCTTTATCATAGATATCTTGCTCTCTTCCTACGTAATTCATATAGGTAAAGCCACCTAGCTTGGAATTGATTGTTTCTACACTAATTGCACTTTCACGCCTACTTTCTGAATAAAAAATTTTGTTTCAACTTTCTTAAAAATTAAAGTCTGAATTTACACAGGAATTTAGATTTGTTGAGCAGCTTCCTCCACCATTCTTTCTAAGAAGGAGGAGATAGCAGCTAGCATCTTCATAAAATATGTGGTTGTGGAAACAATCGAACACAGAACTATGCGATTTTCCAGGATAAACAATTGCTATTAAAAACCTGAAGAAAAAAAAAACACTACTTGAGCCTTAGATTTTCTTAAAAATACTACATTTATGTACTAAAAACACTCAAATTCAAAGGAGAAATATCTCAGAATACATGCATGCATCATTTCCTGTGTCTATAAGTATAATTGAGTGTTTCTCAGAGCTTGAGCGTAAGTTTCCACGAGAGAAATAATAGTTAAAAAGACATTTTACTCGACGAGCGGGAGATGAACAGGAGTAAAATGAAAAAGAGAAGCAATAGAACCTTCACTCTGTCGTCGTTCATCGGCATTCTCCCCGTCGTTGTTCGCTGTTGGTCGCCGGCGGTGGACAGGGGTCGATAGATTCTATGCAGAGGAAACAGGCAATCGCGCGTTGCCTGACAGCAAAATGAATTATAGGGCTTTGCTAAATAAATGTCCATATATATGTTTAGTTAAACAATAAATAAATATCCACTATTAATTTAGCACACATCTTAATAAACAATAAATAATAGGAGTAATATTTCTATATTATCTTTTGAAAATATTAAGGATGTGTTTGGAAAGCCACCTAGACCCTAGTAATTGGAATGGTATAGGATAATAATTATCAATCTAGTAATTACACTGATCTATTTGTTTGTCATAACTGTTTGGTTGCACAATTGTTATCATAAGATTATATTAAATTTTAAAAATGAAAGTTAATAATTTAAAATTTATATTAGACAAATAAGAAACTTTATAAATGATACTAAATTAAATATGTAAGATACATATTGTCTTTTGAAAATATATTAATCAATAAACATATGTTCTTACCTAATATTATAAAGAAAATAATTGATTTATATTTTTTAAATTAGTATATTTCATTTGAATTAATCATAAAAACTAAAAGTACAAGATTTGTGTGAACATCATGATATGCATGTTAGACAAAAAAATTAATATTATAAATAAAATATCATTTAGCATTTCATGATGTATCATTTTATTACAAACATGCATTTCACAATAATGATATGGCGTGATATATTACGAACATGCATTTCATGTCGTATCATTTTATGCTGCATTTTTTTTTTGTTGCAAAAAACAGATTCACAATAAGGATTCGAACCCACAATTGTTATTAGAATTAGAAATCACCTTATCCATTAGGGTATGGTTACTGCATGATGTTTATGTGTTTTACTATATCATATAATGGGCTATGTTAACATGTTATTGGACCCAAATTTAGTCAAGTATGGTGATTGAAAGATCTTTGATGACAGTCTCAACCGTTGAACAAGAGTCTTTGACTCTTCATGCCCCACTATTTCATTTCCTGTTTATATACATGGATAACTGGCTGTCTGATATCAAATCATGTGTACCGATTACCTGTTGGGGAGTGACAGCTTGCAGAGGTTGAGCATTCATAGGAGCGCGAAGGCCATAAAGAAGTGCATCTATTGCTTCTTGAGTATCAGATGATATTGGATTCAAAGTTGTAGAATCCTATATGATTTGAAACAAGTATAATATAGATTAGATGAATGAACAAACAATTACAAAATGCAATAAATTATTGTAAAATTTACCAATTTATCATTCGGTCCTACAACTGCATCTGATCTATTGACATTATGTTGTACTTGATCCAAATTTTCTTGTTGAGATATTTTGGAGCCTCCAATTGCTTCATCTTCCTAAAAAGGGATGAGGGATGATATAATGATACATTGACAAATTAATGTATCATATATATAAATCTGAACTTACATTATCTTTCTTAGATACACTTGCTTTATCATGAACATCTGTTGTGTGTGGAAGATCTGATGCATCATTCATGTCTTCTTTATCATTGCATGTATCAACATCCTATGTTTGTAATATGAAATTATCAGTAATTAATTAATGTATCAATAATATTAGACTGAATATTGTATCAATATAAACTGCATATTTTAAAAGATTGATATTAGGCTGACACAATTTACCAAAAAAAAAGATATTAGACTGATACACTAAGATAAACTGAATAAAATATAATATTGAATGTATCAATGTATCAAACAAGTGTGTGGGGGTATAAATGTGTATTTGATCCATTATAAGAACTAATGTATCAATATTGAATAACCTGTGAAAAAAAATATGTATCATATACTTGCTTCTACAGCCTTGTGTACGGGAATATGATTTTGTTCTTGAGTCTCAACAACATCTACCTCAATTGGATCATTGTTGGGAAAGTCCATCGCAATCGATGAACTCCTTTGTTCAAACATCTGGTTAGTGCTAGGTGGGTGGGCAAAATGGTGTTCTTGAAAATCTGGCACGGTAGTTGAAATAGATGTGCCAGCAATATTCTTCATGAAGAAAAAAAGATACATATCAAACAAAGAAATTTGTTTTAACAGTAAGTATTTGATAAATAAACTACTACCTCTTCTTCTTGCTTATCTCGATTCCGAACAGCATTCACCAACTCGATGTGGTTTAATTTGATTAAATCCTCTAAATGCTGAATTTTTTTGTCAACCTGAAAATATATAAAAATAAGTTAATATGTAATTATTGAACAAATATACATATTAAAAACTAATTATTACAATCACTTACGTATTTCTTCAGGTATTTCTTGACTTGTTTAATACCTGATTTGTCAGAAGATACTTTACGATCTAATGAAGGACCGTGAATATCAGATAAATTACAACCTGAATCTGGAATTGGAATTTTTTGTTTTGTTTGCACAGCCAATTGTTCTGGTTGGTTAACTTGAGTAACATTTGGTTTGACTGGATGAGAATTCCTTCTCCTCTTTGGAGGGGGTGTAGATGATGTAGTAGACATGTGTCTTGATCTCCTTAAAAGTTGATCCATAAGATTAGTAGAAAAGTCCTCAAATTCGAGGTCTTGTGGTAGAATCTGCTTGGACTTGGAAGCTGAAGTATGAGGTTCAGAAGGAGAAGTATCAACATTAGCAGGCAAATCAAGTGCTGCCATTTCCTCCGTTGTTGGATGTATATTATTGCAAGCATTCTGGATTGCATATGTAAATCAACATAGTAAACAAGATTATGTATCACTAATCACAAAAATGATACAATAATATGAAGTGAAAATTGTTCACTGTACACTGTCAACAAACATTACCTGAGTGAAGATGCTAGACATAAACATGTCAAATTTTGGCTTGACCCCCACAACTCGCCAGTTGCATATCCTAGGTATATAACTGCCCACTTTGATTGCAATTTCATCACTGATTACAGAGGCACACTCATATATCCAAACATTAAGAGAATATGGCATGCCGGCTAATCGATACATCTTCTTTTCTTTGGTGAACTCTTGTCTCAATGTTTTCATCAATTTTGAGAATGCAATTTGTCCCCATGGATACTTTTGATACCTTCCGTCTTCAACCATAAAGAAATGATGGATAGGTATATTTGTATCACCAAGTTGGGAAAAAACAAACGTGTGAATGAAATATAAGATTGCCATTTCAACGGCATCCTGATTGTTCTCCCATTCACCCATCAGAAATCTTTGAACTAAACGACCCTTGTTTACACTATTTTTTGACTCAGGGAAGTATCTTTGAATCAACCTGCTATGAGTGGAATCAGGATATCTAAATTCATCAACATTCCCTGTGCATTTCAGGCCAGTAATAATCGCAAATTCTTTGATAGTGAAATGTAAAATATTCCCGCTTGCATGACGAATATGCAGCTCATCTATGTTATCCTGCTCCAACTCAAGTAATAGCAGACACTTTGTTATTTGTCCTTGGTAATTGCAGTTAGGAATGTTGAGATATGAACCAAAAATTGTATTCTTAAATAATTCAACACCCTTAACCCCTATGGACAAATTCAAAGCTTCTACAAAACCCATGTTGTAGGTCGAACCAAACCTCAAAGAGTGAGTAGGAATTTGTTTTATCTTGTATTTCATAGACTATAATGAGACAAATGAACAACAGTTAAACACACAAAATAATATAAACATGATATATGCTAAATAATGGACAGTTGAATTTACAATGACTATTATATTTGTATCTGAAACACACTAAACCTTAATAAATGTATAAATCATATATTTGAATTTGGAAACTCATTATAAATTGATATTTGACAACTTCAATGATGTTATTTTTGTATCATATAGATGATAAGTTGGATTTGATACTTAAATAAGCAGATTACAACATAATATATGTCATTAGTTGGAATTGATACATAATTTTAGTCTGTTACAATATATTTTTATAACTTGATACATTGAGAACAATATGTGACAATTTTTTTGTATCACTTAATGAAAAGATTGAGAACAACTCAACATTATATTTTTGTATCATGCATATGATATGTTGGGACTGATACAAAATTCAGTACATTATCTTGCATTAATATCTTGATACATTGAGAACAACTTGACAATGTTAGTGTTTTATGTATCAAAAAATAAATTGAATAATTATACATTGTAATATGATAACAATAATTTTTCTATGTCATGAATTTAAATAGACAACTAAATGGAAGATTGAACAGCAAAGAAAACACAGAAATAGATCGAAACTCATTACCTTGGGTAGATTAGGCCGAGAAATTGGAGATGATACTTTTCTACCCCTTTTTTTAGGGGTTTGTTCAACCTTCGCTTTTGAAGAAGAAGGCACGTCCTTCTTCACATTCTCAATACTCACATTGGCCATTACTAAAGGATCAGACAATTTTTTCGATCTATTTTCAGCCCAACCGACGTCTTCATTGTCCTAAACACGATTAGTGTTAGATGACATTATTTGGGTAATCCTTATACTGAATGAAGGAGCATCATCCATAATGTATCAAAATTTTAATGAAGAAAAAAAATGTATGAACTATGAGTAAGAAAAAGGAAATTAAAACAATACCTAAAATGATGAAATTGTTTGACTGGAGTGAGAAACATCTTGAAATTCAAAATTGAAATGATAATATTATTGGAGAGAAAATAGGGAGTGATTGAAGGAGTGAAAAAAGGGGAGATAAACATGGATTAGGAGATGGGGAGTTATGTATCTGGAAGTTAGGTTTAAGGGAGTAAAAAAGGAGATTTTAGTAATATTTTGAAAAGAAAGGGAATAATAGAAAATATGTTAAATAATGTTATAAATAATTTTTCCAAAAGCACTAATTTTACAGATTACATTTCCAGCAAGATGAAATGATACAACTGGTGCAAACTTCTTGCATAATGTTAACAACCTTGGAATTGTAAACAGCTACCTCAGCAGTTCCATTTTGCATTATGTCTCTTGCAAAAGAATAGGAATCAGCCTGACCACCTTGATTTAACCTCAACGGATCATGCACAACTACTAGATTAGCATTAATTGACAATTGAAACAAAATATTAACAAAAAACTGTGATCAAATTTTCTTATCAAGGAAAATCTGCCAAAGAAATCAGTAGCTTGCAGCGTTTCCTTTCACACCAAGTGGTGAAGTAACTATTAACTGTAAATCGTAGCAAACCTTCATACATATTTAATTCTTTTTCCATTTAGAATTGAAGACCATTGCAGTTAGCTTCTAGATAAAGATCGATATGCAGATTAGCACATATGCTATAGAAAAATAAGAATCTAATCTGAGGCTGTAGATATAAAAATTCCACATTTTTAAGAATTCAGACCACTTGACCAGACTTTAGGCAACTGAAAAGAAACTCATTTTAGTTTGCTGACTAGTTTATATATTTGATGTCAAGCATATATTAGTTAAAGTCTTGAAAAATAGGTCCTGTTGTAGATATGAAGTTTTAACAGAGTAAGGGCCTAAGGGGGTCTAAAAGACACATCATTTTAGAATATGACTACTCATCATTGCGATCGCAACTGTTTCAAACAGTACAGAAAAAATAAAAGAAAAAGAAAGTAGTGCCAGGACCCTGAGGTTTTACGGAATAATCTTTCAAGCGACTTTACAGTCAACTTCATTCTGACAGACCAACATTCGACCAGCAAGTCCTGCCTTATACCATCCACAACACAACTCAACTAAAGGCAACCCCTGCCCCCCACCCCCAAAAAGAAAAAAAAATATTTTTTCTAGACCAAGTCCAACCACTATAATTGAAAAATTAAAAGAATAAGAATGAAATAGTCGAGGTAGGAACAAAAAGTAGTCTGAAAGATCCAATTGAAGAGCCCTCGAGTATAAATTGATCATAACTTTTAGTGTAAAACCTTTGAATTCCAAGTCAATCTTAAGCTGGCACTATCCAGAAAACATAAATAGCTTAATAGGATATATACGACGACCTCACATCCTCAGATCCCATGACTAGAAGAATCAGGAAAGTACAAATGTTCCCCCAAAAGCATTTAGCTTTATATATTTGAGTCAGTTTTCCTTCCTTATCATAGATATCTTGCTCTTTTCCTACGTAATTCATATAGGTGATGCAACCTAGCTTGGAATTAAATGTAGTTGTTGTTTTTTACACTAATGGTACTTTCTGAATAACAAATTTTGTTCAATTTTCTTAAAAATTAAAGTCTGAATTTTGATTTTTTGAGCAACTTCCTCCACCATTCTTTCTAAGATAAAAAATGTGGTTGTGAAAACAATAAAACACAAAACTATGCTATTTGCCAAAATCACCAATTGCTATTAAAAATCTGGAGAAAGAACAACACTACTTGAGCCTTTAATTTTCTTAATTGTACTACATTTATGTAATGCCTTAAGAAAAGCACTAAAAACAATCAAATTCAAAGGAGAAATATCTTCAGAATACATGCATGACATCATTTTCTGTGTCTATTAGTATAATTGAGTGTTTCTCAGAGCTTGAGCTTAAGTTTCTATGAGAGAAATAAAAAGACATTTCACCCAACGAGCAGGAGATGAACAGGAGCAAAATGAAAAAGAGAAGTAATAGAACCTTCACTCTATCGTCGTTCATCGGCATTCGTCGTCGTTGTTCGCCGGCGGTGCACAGGGGTCGATAGACTCTATACAGAGGAACACAAGCAACCCCGCATTGCCTGACAACAAAATGAATTATAGGGCTTTGCTGAATGAATGTCGTTTTATATGTATAACTAAACGATAAATAAGATTAAATATTATAATTACTTCATCTATCCAATAGTTGTCCATTACTTGGCACACAATAATATTGCGATATTACCATTCGAATATATTAAGGATCTGTTTGAAAAGTCACATGTTAATTGAAATTGGTGTGGGTAGCAGTGACGGAGACAGAAATTTTAATAAGGGGTTTAAAATCTGAGAAGTAAACACACGAACTAGAGGAAGGGGGTTCGACATCTATTATACATATCTAAAAAATAAATTTTAACCATGTATAAATAGTAATATTTTTTGCTATGCTGCCTCCACCCCTGGTGGATAGTAATTACACAACCTAGTAGTTACACTGATCTATTTATTTGTCATAGTGTAATTACAACGAAATTACAAATGTACAACTATTGCAAAGTTCAAATACAATATGTTTAGCAAGAAGAAAATAATCGCTAATTATGCACTAGCCACACCAGGAAGGTCTGAATTTAATTCCTTTGTTGATCTATTCGGACAAGAAAGATTTTAAATTTAGATAAGTAGCAAGTACCCTCAATCAGAATTCGGAATCGTGAATTCAAGCATGATAGTGAGAGGGGCGAAAGAACAAAAGAATGTTACTATTTCATATTAATTAGAAACAATTTTAGTTTGTAATTCTCCTTTTGTCATTAATGATATAATTTATAGTCATACAAATGATTAAGATTTGTTTTAGACCTTCTCCTCCAAAATTATCTTTTCTTTTTGTCTAAATTTTGGAAACTCAAAGTCGATTTTTCCTTACTCTTTGTTCTTTTATCTAAATCATTTGAATGCATATGAAAAAAGAAACAGTTTAGACTATGATAATTTAAATTTACAAAATAAAATGCATGTTTGCATTAAAGGACGACATGAAAAATATACTGAATCTCATATGATTTTATTGGTCTTTATAGATATTTATTGTTGTGGATCAAATTTTTAACAAATGACTTCGTTGATGTGACTAAAATTATGTATGTGAAATTTTTTTCAGCCACTTTATATAAAGTTTGTTACATAGAGCATGAAGTATCAATAAATATAAATAATTAGTGTATTTAGAATTTGAAATTCACCTAGTGCAATTATAAGGTTTTAAGTTATTGATAATTGCATTGAGAAATTACTCTAGTAGGTGACGACATTGATACAACAGCTCGCATAAATCTTCGTGATCTCTGATCCACGATTTCATCTATCCTCCTATGATTGGGATGATTAAATGTCAGAGATGGAGTATATTCAGATGATCTCTCTCTTGAAGACGGAATGTTTAAATAACTTCGCGGTGTTTGAGAATACGAAAACTCCTGAGCTAGATCAGGGTGTTGTTCCCTCCAAGAGGTTATCAGTCTCTTCAGGACATAGATGATTTTAGGAAGAGTAGCTGCAGATAAAAACTGCCTTGTAATGGGGCATGTTGTATTACATCTTTTTTTTCATTCTTGGATGGCTTTCCCTTCATATGTTTGACCGGTTTCAAGGGTGATGGGATTATTGAATATCTGTCCAGTTTTTGGACAGATAAAATCTTTTGGTGGCCTTGATGGAGCAGTCGACTTATCTGACAATGGGAGAGAAATGCAGCTGAGAATTCCTTCATCACTATTATCCGGAGAGCTGTCATGTTCGAAGAGATTTAGGAAAATTTGATCACCTCCTATATTAGAAACTAGAAAGTGACTTGTACAGACATACCCCTTTTCTAATGATTGACTAAGGCTCCGCCTTCTAGCATTTCTTTTCCCCACAGTTTCATGTTGCACCTGCATGTGTAAGCAACTATCATAGATGTCTCGGAACCAGATAGGAAAAAATCATGTAAGTAGGGGTTTGAAACATACTGTCCTTTCTCGTTGGGGTAAATGGAAAAATTACGATAGAAATAAAGCTTGGAAATGAAGGATGCGCTCGCGGAAACAATGAGATCATCAACATAAAAAGAAGAAGGCCCTCTCTTTACAGTCAAGTGGCTTTCAGCTCCTTTCCTTCTCCTCGCTACTGTCAAAATGTTGAATTTCTTTTTTTACACTGGCGCAGATGATTTCCCCTAAGGCAGCGGCTTCCCTCCAGTGCCTTTGACTATTGCTACAGTCATCAACTGCAACATTGAATTGAGACTTTCCACCTTGCTTTGGACTTGAATTGATCTACTTCTCCTCTGCCAGATCGGTATCTGATCTTTTTGGTGAAGGCTCTTGTGAATAAAGAGTTTTAGGGGACTCCACTTTAGGTGAGTCCATTGAAGGGAAGGCCTTGGGAGATTGCTTTTGGTTTGTATTAATTTGCTTGACTTTCGACCTGGCTTCTACATAGGATGAACTGTTTTCTTGATTCGTTTTATTTGACGTATTGTGTACATGAGGCTCAGGTTCATAATCTTCTTCATCCTCTTCAGGAATTCCTCTCTGAGTATGACAAGAAAGAGCAATACATTAACTTGAATAAACTCAGTACCACAAATGATCACCAATTCATAATGTTACAAGATCTAGCAAAGATAAAGGCGAAAAAACTAACTACTGGATCCCAAGTTGTGGAGTCCTCCTCATTATCAGACGATGAAGAAGTCATATTCAATCTGCTAAGATCCAAATGAATATAGATCCAAATGAATACAGAGACAAATGTTGGCATTTCCTTTGTACAGTTCTCACAAGTCATAACAAATATTCAGTAACTCCTAGTTACTAGACCTTACCTTGACTCTCCTTTTGCATTCTCCTTCACTCTCAGAATAGAAGTAAAGCCGGCACTCTTATTCAAGATTGTGATATTTGAAAGTTGAATTCTTTGTTTATTGACTTTCCTTGTATATAAAACAAGTTCACTGTTTTTAGCAGGAAATGCTTTAGTTATCAAGGGATTTGTTTTATCTTTTTAAAAACTATATTTTCTTTTAATGGTTAAAAAGTATTATGAATGGAAAATTTGAAACATCTTCCCCCAATTCATGCTTTTTGTTCATCTGTTCACTTTGCTTTTTGAACATTTGAAGAAAGTTATAATGTTTATGATATTAGGTTGAAAAAAAGTTTTTGCTTTTTTTCAAATGGACATAGTATCATTGGACAATCATGAATTGGAACAGTGGAATTCTAGATTATCATGAATTGTTTAGCATATCATTAATGTGGACCAGTGGACCAATTCCTGCTTTTTTTGTCTCCTTAAATGATTTTATTACTGTTCTTAATTTGTCAAGGACAAAATTTATCTTTACACAAATGAGCAGAAGAAGTTAAGCAACTTTTGATAATTTTGAGTTTTCACAGTTTGATGAACCTTTTACTTAATAAGTTGTTTTGCAATGTGAGTGAATTGAAAAAGATTGCTTCTTATATCTGAAGTTGTGACTAACTTGGAATCATTTAGGCTTTGAAAGGCACCATGTATATCCAAGATTGTAAGCATTAAGAAGAACTTTTCTACTTGCAACAGTAATGTTGTTCTGCCAAGCAGCAAAACCTGTTTCTATTCAAAAAAGTGATGCAGTTGTGCCTAAGATCATTGTCATTCATGTTCCTGCCACTTGCAGCATGGACATAGCTCCATGTCACTCAGATGGATCATTAGTCTCTATGGATGAATCTATGTCAACTTCTGACACAGTGAGAAGTCCGAAGTTCGAATACAAAGATGACCATGAATTAATTGGCTGCAGTTGATTCCGTCGAGAAGAAGGCGTGTAGCACTCTCTACATCTCAGAACATGTCAAAGCAGCATGTTTTGATCTTTGCATAAGAGAATAGTCCTTGTTCTAGCATTTCATTTTAACTATCACATGTATTTATAAAATTTATCTATTTTTTATTCCTGCAGCAATTATATGCAAGAGAGATGTACTTGTGGACTTGGAATCAGGGGGTAAAATTATCAACATTGATAAATTATGTGCTACAATGGGACTGTGTGGTATAAAAATGTTTACCCTCTATCTCTTTTCAGTTCTTTGAATTGGATGCTCGCTATGCAGTGGTTCTGTGATAATTAAAAAAGACCGAGCATAGCAGTCAAATAAAGTGGTTGCTTCAATTATATATCTTTCATTATAAAAAGTATCTGATTTATTGAATGAAGATAAATGTGAGAATACTCATTTTTCAAAAGTAATGTTCTCAATGTCTCCAGCTATAAGTATTGAATATTAACTCACCGTTTCCAGGAAGGAGAGCAAGGGTAGTTGCCTGTTTTGGTATTAAAGCATGAATGAAACTGATAAGAAAAAGAGGTCAGCTATTGTCTTCCTGCATAGTACAAATAAATGTAAAGAGTGGTTACGACCATTACTATAGGTGATATTTTGTTTTCTTAAAAGTGCTCCCCATATTACCATCGACCAGAAATAATGAATAACAATTCTATATATGTACGGTTCTCTTTTTTCTTTTTTGGATTGAGGCATATGCTTCGAGGGGATACATAGTTGTAGCAATTGATTCTCGATACCATGGACACCAATATGACAACATATCGTGATGTAAGAACATGTGCATTTACTCTTTGGTTCAGTTTTACTTTTGGGTTATCTTCTCATACAAAAAAGTACACTCAGGTCCAATAGGCTATTTGGTCAACTGTCCTAAATCTGTAGTATGTATAATTATTCTGCATTTAGTAGCAAAACATTTAGCCTTTTTGTTTTGACGTATCCATTTTGTTGCACCTATACAAGTACTTCGCTTATTCGGAGTATAAACAATATGGGAGAGTATTTAATACCTTGTTATTATTGTCTTCATATTAAGGAGGAAAAATCAAGAACTGAACTTGTTGTACTATTTTCTTTAGTTGAATGCTTGGATGCTACTATTTGATTGAGTTGATCAACCTTACTACTTTTTTCATAGAGAAACGATATAATGCCATTTATATATGATACGGTAAGGAAATGGAGATTTGTTGTTGATAAAGTACAATTTTCGTCTCAAACCGCAACACTTATTATCTAATATCTAGCCTCTGAAAATAATATTTCTCTGCAAATTTTGAAGGTGTGGGACTTGATAAAACTGGCGGATTATATCTAACAGAGAGGGAATATATTGACTCGTCAAGGATAGAATTACAAGTGAATCACTTGAAGGTTAGGCCAGTCACTTTACATGCAATATCTAACTGTTTCTTAAAACATGTGGAGTTCATATATGTTTTGTGTTGCGGCTATGCATTCATGGTTTGCTGCTAACTTTAACTTAATTGAAGTTTTACTAACATTTGCTGCTAAGTTTAACTTTATCTTTGATCATTGTACTAGGCGAAAGTACAAAAAGACATAAATCCTAGCATGCATGCTATCTTAATTGACTGGCTTGTTGAGGTAAACTTCTAATATCTTTCTTCTCTAAAGCTGGACACTAAAGCTGTGTCCAGAGGCGTGTTCAGGATTTCGTAAGGATGGGTGCAATATATTTTCTTAAAGAGGTGCACCCAATATTCATCGTATTATTATATGTTACTTTGACGTGGGTTCACACCTCTATATGCACCCATCCTTACGAAATCCTAAACACGCCTCTAGTTTGATCATTGTGCAGCCGAGCTACTGTCCTTACTGAACCAGTAGAGCTGTCAATTTCCCTTGGAGGTGCATCAGGTCGGTTTAAATCAAATATCCGAAGAATTTTTTCAAAGCTACCGTTGAGTAGCAGATTTGTATCCTCAGAAAAGGCACATGCTCGAACTATGTGTTTGTGGTCAAATGAGTGTAATACATCCCAGTCAGTGCATCCCACAATTTTGCGCTGAAATCGGCAGATGCAGATGCAACACGAAGTGCATGTTTATCCAGACAATAACTCCACACTACTCAATTATGCCGTTCAAATGTTCCAACCCTAAACCCTAGAGTCCCTTTAAATGTTCCAATCCAATCTTTCGGGCAATTTGATGGACATGAATAAACTATAGTTGCTTGGAGTAACTTGCATGATGATCGCATCATAATAAACTACCTTCTGACCTCTACTACATATTTTTTCGCCATGATCTTTACAAATTTTTCTTAGAGTGCTTTTCATAATCTTGTTTCCTCATATATTACAAGCATATTTGTAAGTAAATCCTCTAAGACATTAGTAAGGGAAATGATATATTGCAGAAAATATGAGGAGATGTGCACCTCAAGTAGAAGAGTCAGACAACACTTACTTCAAAGAGGAGGTACATATTCTTAATTCACATAACCTGCAGTTTTTAAACATTGCAGTGCTACTAAGCCTTAAGTATTATGCAAATGTTGCAAAATGGAGTCAAGGCCTTGAGGCACGGCACCTCGAGGTGAGTAGAGGACCCGGGCTTTGTGCCTCGGGACGGGTGGGTGGATATCCAGGGATGACACCTCGGAGCCTTGAGGGATAATGGGTGGGTGGGAGGATCCGAGGCATGGTGCATCGGAACCTGGAGGAAGGGGGCATGGTGCCTCGAGGGGGGGCACCGCGGTACGACGCGTAGGGGGGAAGGGGCGATGGGGGTCCGAGGAACGGCACCTCAGGGGGAAGGGGTGGGGGGCTCCGAGGCACGGCGCCTCGGAGCCTAAGGGGGTGAGGGCTCCGGGGAACGGCGTCTCAGAGTTTGGGGGTGAGGGCGGGGGGCTTTGGGGCACGGCGTCTCGGAGTCTAGGGTGGGGGCGGGGGGTTCCAGGGAACGGCGCCTCAAAGCCTCGGAGAGTGGAGGTGAGGGGCTCTGAGGCATGCTGCCTCGGGGGGTGGGGGCGGGGGCGGGGGACTCCGGGTCACGGAGCCTCAGGGGTGTGGGAGGTGGGCAGGGGGCTTCGGGGCACAATGCCTTGGGAGTGGAGCAGGAGGCGTGGGCTCTAGGGTACGGCGCCTCAGGGGGTGGGGGTGAGGGGCTCCGGGGAACGGCGCTTCGAAACCTCGGAGAGGTGGGGGCGGAGGACCCGACATGGCACATTGGAGCCTCAGGAGTGAGGGCGGGGGGCTCTGGGGCACGACGCCTCGGGGGGTAGGGGTGGAGGGCTTCAAGGCACGGAGCCTCGGGGGTGAGGGTGGGGGGCTTTAGGGGGATGGAGACGGGGGCTTCGGGGTACGACGCCTCGAAGCCTCGGGGGGGTGGGGGTGGGGGGCATCGAGGCACGGGGCCTCGGGAGGTGAGGGCGGGGGGCTTCGGGGCACGACGCCTCGGGGGGTGGGGGAGTGTCACGACCCAGGGGTACCCCCTAAACGTAACACGGCTTACTTGACCCCGAAGGGGTCTCATACAATCCCTTAGCATAATCATAAACATAGTCATATAAATGATGCGAAATTTATAACTTTTACAATCGAAGTCAACTTCTTTTTCATAAACGAATGTAAGAGTCTAGACCTTGTCCTAATTACCATCTAGTACAATAGAGAATACAATTAGGGTCAAATCCATTTACATCAATAGAGTCTCAAAAATAGAAAGTACAATAGAAGTTAGAAAAGAATAACATCTTGTCCTCGAACCATGAGGACTCACCAAGCTTAGGGAATAGTCAACCCAAGCTTCACTTGAAATAAGAAGTACGTCTGAACGCCCAAAACCTACACTCATAGTAAATGTAGAAAATATGGGTTAGCACAAATAATGTACTAAGTATGGAAGTCATGCATAAAAGGAACATTTAGTTGAAATCATGTCTTTATCAAGTTTAAAAGCCATTATGCACATTTATGAAGAAACATTAATCAAAACCAACGTATAAGGAACCCAAAGCCATACTAGTGCAATGCAAAAGTAAGATCACATAACCCTACCAAATGCTAAGTATCACATTTAGGTCACCAACAACATAAATATCTTACTTTTGCCTCATTCATAACCAATCATAAGTAAGGAGTTATTCATGTTCATAACTTGTAACAAGTAAAGTCAACCTTAACATCCATACATATCTCACATACATAATCCATAAGTCTTCATAACATAAGAGAACCTCACCATAACCCCTCTTAAAGTCTACTTGTGCAATGCATAAGTGAAGTTCCATACCCCCACTCATACTAAGTAGTACCTCTTAAGAAGTCATAATTAAAGTCCATGTTCTTATCATAGTTCATATTCGTATCATATTGGAAAAATAGTCTTAACCGACATTGACCATGTGAGATACATGGAATACGGTGTTCTACCCCCACACCGAATGTACATTTTATCTTTTAGGTGGATTCACTAGCTAAATACCTATGTGGGCACATAATTATGGGATAAGGAGATTGCTTCTAGAAACTCCAACTACTAACGTGGAGGTTTCCATCTCATGAGATAACCATATTGGGAACCCAACTACTAGCGTGAAGGAACTTATCTCATACTCATGTCTACTCGGTGCTAAGCATAATTCCCTTTAGAATTCATATTAAGTCTTTACTTAAGTTCATATTCATGAGAGAATGCACTAGGCACTCAAACCAACATACATCATAATAGCTCATAACATGTCTTCTTTGACCCTGCTGAAACAACTTTCTTTCTTCAGGTAGTGAAGTCATTAGGTGAGGATGTCCTTTCAACCTTAGAATCATCAACATGTGAGTAAACCTTTCACATCATATTCATAGTGTGTTCATCAGAATGATCTTTCAATCAACACAACAAGCTTATCATAAATATACATACATACTTCATGCATAATCAAGTGTAAGGGTATAGGGAAGAAGGATCTTGCATCAATACCACAATTACACAATAGTCATAGGATCATCACTAACTAAGTGAATCACAAGTTCATATACAATCCTCATCAACATGTATAAACCCTAACAAGTTGACCTTCAAGGCTATGAATCAAGATCAACCCTAACTTCTAGAATTACCACATTAGGTAGAGGGATATCATGATTCAACAACTTAATCAATGTAAACATAATCAATTGTCAAGCTCCCATCATTAATCAAGTCATACCATAGTTCACAATTTAGGAAGAAGGGAGAATCATGGGTCCAAGGGAGATTTTCATCATATTTTAACAATAATCCAACATTCCAATGATAAATCATCATAATCAACCATAATAAACCATAATTAAACAATCAAAAACATTTTGGAAGAAGACCCATGACATAGATTGAAAACCCTAGGTTTGGGGGATTTGGAATCTTAAAAACATAGTTTGAAGGGGCTCTTTGGGTGATAGCTACCCAAAGATGAAAAACACTCATACCTTTGGTTGATTTCCACAAGAAATTGGGGAAGAAAGGTTGTTTCTTGAACCCCTAGCTTGACCTTGTTCTTGCTCTTCAATGGAGTCTTAGAGAGAGAATTTTTGGAGAAGGGATGTAGTTTTAAATTTTTGGTCTTGTTAGTTATGAAGTGTTAAGTGGAGTTTAATGACTTAGAAGTATTTATATAGGTCTAAATTAATATTTTAAAATGACCCCACACTAATATAATAACTCTTGGAATTAATGGCTTTGGCTAAGCCTTGGCCGAAACTTAACAGCTTTTGCAGGATGGGACCTACGCCCACCACCCACAGACCGTAGGTGGGCTCACACCCCATCCTTCAGGTCCGTGGTTTGGGTCTGCAGCCCCTCCTCTTGGCCAAGTCAAGCCACCCACTCATGAGACCCCACCCACGAAGAGTGAGTGGGTCTACGGACCGTACTGCAATGCGTGGTTTCTTTTAGAGACTAGGAGATTTGGGGGAGTCTAGCCTCGACTCACGACTCCCCACCTACGGGGTGTGAGTCCACCCACGGGGTGTGGGTGCCCATCTCGTGGGTCATGCTATTTTTGACAGCTTGTTGGGTAGTCCATTGGTCCTCTTCAAGGACCCTTGAAGGGTCCTTGGGGGGCCATGCCTTGACATTTAGGGACTAAAACATTATTACTAATTTAGGGAGATTATTTTACGATTTTTATCTTTACGTCTAACCCTATTTAGGCTACTAGGCTACATGTTAGGCTCTATCTTAGGTCATTAAATTTCTGGGGTGTTACAGGGCGGGGGGTTCCGGGGAACGACGCCTCGGGGGGTAGGGGCGGAGGGCTCCGGGGGGAGGCGCCTCCAAGCCTCGGGGGGATCCGGGGCACGGTGCCTCAAAGCATCGGGTGGGTTGGGGCGGAGGGATTCGGGGTACTGTGCCTCGGGGGGGTAGAGGTGGGGGCGCTTCGGGACACGGTACCTCGGCGTCTCGGTGCCTAGGGGGTGGGGGGGCTCCAAGGCACGATGCCTCTGAGCCTCGAGGGGGTGGGAATGTGGGATGTGCATGGCTTCTCAATGGGGGAGGGGATCCAAGGCACGACGTCTCGAAGCCTCGGGTGGTTGGGATGGGGTCCCCGAGGCACGGCGCCTCAGAGCCTCGGAGGAGGGGGGGAGGCTCCAGGGCACGGCACCTCCGAGCTTCGAGGGGGTGGGGACGGGGGGCTCCGGGGTTTTGTGCCTCGAAGCATGGGGGTGGGGGTGGGGGGTTCCGGGGCAACAAAAATAGCTACTAGTATGACCCTTTTAGATTTACACATGTACCACTTCACACTACTCACTGAACTTAAGTAAATGGAAGGTACTGTGCATATCTAAGATTGAATTATCCAATTTGTTCTTCTGACCTTTGAGCTTTTAGTTTTGACTTATTGATTTTGCAAAATATTAAAATGTGGTAAATCTCAAGTAATAGTTGTGAATGGATAATGCATTAATCATAAGAAAACACTAATTTTACAAATAATAAGAAGGAAATAATCAAGGTAGGAACAAAAAGTAATCTGAAAGATCCAATTAAAGAGCTATAAAGGAAGCATTGGCTTACCATGTCACTGCGGGGATAACACAAATTTACTTGGAAACCGACTCTCTAGTGTTAATAAAGGTACTTACTAAAGTATGAAAAGTATCTTGGAATATAACAATCTCAGTTGAAGATATATGGTACTCATCATAGAGTTGTAAAGTTCAAATATAGAGAAGGAAATAATTTAGCAGATTGCATAGCTAATTATGCACTAGATACACCAGGAATGTCTAATTTAATTCCTTTACTGATCTATTTGGGCAAGCAAGAAGATTTTAAATTTAGATAAGCAGCAAGCACACACAACCAAAGATAGAAATCGTGAATTCAAGCATGATAGTGAGAGGGGTGAAGGAACAACAATGTACATTACTCTTTCTATCTCAATTTATGTGACACACTTTATTTTTTAGATTACCACAAAAACAAAAAAAGTTACTTTTTTCAAATTAGAAACAATTTTAGTTTGTAATTCTCTTTATGCCCTTAATGAAATAATTTATAATCATACAAATGATTAAGGTTTGTTTTAGGCCTTCTCCTCCAAATTTTTCTTCTTTTTTTGTCTAAATTTTGGAAACTCGACCAGGGTCGTCTTAACCACTAGGCCACTAAAGCCATCATTTAGGGCCCTATATTTTGGGGGGGGGGGGGGGCATTTTTAAAAAAAAAGTAATTATAAATATTATTTTTAAAAAAAAA
>JAJOOO010014431.1:0-35819 GCA_029582685.1 Solanum piurae | reverse complement strand
AAATGAAATTTTGAAGCTGAAAACATTTTTTTAAAACTAGTTTTAATTTTTTTTCTTTTTATGGGGGATTGTTGGGTGGGGGGTGGGGGTTTGAGGGTAGGGACAAAATAAATTAATTTTTTCAACAAAAAAAAATTGTAATTTGAAGTTGGAAGAGAGTTTTGGAAAATGTTTTCCTTAAGTTTTGAAGGGAAGCCATTTTCCTTAAATTTGAGGAAAATGAGTTGATTTGGAAAACATTTTCCAAAACATTTAACCCAACCAAACATGAGAAAAATGAAAAATATTTTCCGAAAAATATTTTCCTTCATACCAAACACACCCTAAGTGATGATAATCCTGGTAACTTTATTATTTTATCCCTAGCATCACAGTTTTTTAAATAATTAACAGAATATGTGAATCTATAATAGTAAACATTAAAAATTGTGGTTGGTTGGATCCAAAATAATGTAGATTGGATATTAATTTTTTTGTGCCACTAAACCACTTTGATCCACAAAAATAGTGATGACATGTGAAAAAGGGGTACCTTTATTTACATTTGATTGGATTAACTTGAGTATAAATTCCGACTCACGTGACTTTATAAAAGAATTGAACAAATGGAACTCATCAATTGAACTTAATTAGAATCTTCATCTTAGCCATCAGAGAAAGGAAGAAAGCTTAATCCTTCAACATTTGAGAGTTTTTTTATTCTACTGAAACCTGATAGACTTATGGTTAAAGTGTCTTCAATACCTAAACTGATTGATAGTTTGGAAAATTGAAAACATAGATTAATTTGTCCTTTGCATGGGAATAGTGCTATAAGGACATGAGATTCTTCATTTTTCAAAATTTTCATGTTTTGGGTGGTGAAAAGAGAGGTATCCATGAAAGAGATTGAGGATTTTGGGAAGGAGAACTTTGTAAAGGAAGAAAGCGTTTTTGAACTGGCTTGATTACAACTAATTAAGGTCACGCATACTATAAAAAATCTAAAGAATTTATCATATTATCTAAACATCTACCTTAAATATTTATGTTTTGAGATTATATAAATTTTATTAAATAAAAATATATCAAAAGACATTTTACTCAATTTATTTTGAAGTTCTATAAAGGGAAAAGGGTCTGAAAAATACTCCAACTTTGGCCGAATTTGTTGTTACGATACCAAACTTTATGGAGGACCTTTTACCCCCCTGCCCTATTTAATAGTCTATTTTAAAGGTATATATGTGCCCACGTGGACACATTACTATTTAAAATGATGTAATATTTATGATGTCCACGTAGACACATATATACCTTTAAAATACACTATTAAATAGTACAGGGGGCCGGGTAAAAGGTCATTTCCAAAGTTCGGTATCGTAACATCAATTTCGCTGCCAAAGTTGGAGTAGTTTTCAGACTTTTTTCCCTTCTAAAAAGTATCTTGAATTCTTTGTTATACCAAGAATCAAAGTTATTATTTAGCAAAAAATAACACAGGAAATGTGTGAGTACTTTAGAGTAATAATTAACAAAAAAACATAATGATAGCAAGTAGTATGTTTTATTATTAGATATATTGTGTGCTAACAAATTAGAGTTACAAAAGCATGACATAAGTATATATTTGATTATAAATTTTGATTTTTAAGAAAATAAGGGATAATGCATAAGTACCCCTCATGAACTATGACCGAAATCTCAATATCATGCCTTAATTTAATTAGGGTCCTATTATCTCTCGTACTCAATTTTTCATATTCCTGCACCTTTTGTGCTTATGTGACACCTTCAACCAATTAAGTTTGTTATGTTTGTACACACGTGCCTGTAACGTGTGTAAATAAAAAAAAATTCAAAAATAATTAAATTTTTTAAAGCTTTTTATTTATTTATTTTAAAAATAATTCTTTGATATCTTTTTATTTTCGTTATCTTGTATTTAAATTAAGTTAATACACGCATGTTTTGGATTTTTTTTACCTTTTTAAATTTTTTTTTACCTTCATTCATTTTTTTTTCTCTTTTATTTTTCTATTGATTGTATTTACTCTTTTTATTTTCTTTGTCTTTTCTTTTGATTTTATTTGAAGTTTAATTACAAAAGTCTTAGGTATAAAATAAGTCAATTTCGAATAGATATTAAAATGAGTAAATAACATCAAATAAAACATGAAAAAAAAATCGTTAAAATTTAAGGACACTTTTTATTTATATTTAAAAAAAACAAATATAATTTTCTAAAAATAATTAAAAGTGAAAGGATAAGAAATTAATGAAAGAAAAAAATTAAAGTTTTAAGTGAGGAAGAAATTAAAATAATTTATTTCACAAACTAAGAAAATTATTTCATTATGAATAATTTCAAACAAATTCACTATTTTTTCTGAAACGGAGAACAAGCTCTTAAAAAACTAATTGATTACTAGCTATTTTATTAAAATCATCTATTCAGGAGTGATTTAGTACTCATTATGACCAAGTAAAAACTCATTAGCAAAAGCCTTGAGATTCACACTTGATGTACCATTTTCCTTCATAGCTTCCTTAGCTAAATAACTCCATTTCTTGGCATTTCTTCTCAATTCTTCCCCTTCTTCGCCGCTTCCCATCACGATCGTGATACATCTATTGAACTCATCTCTTTCCACGACACCACCTTCACTGGCATTAACTCTAACACCATTCTTCCAGATATCTTGAATGAGTTTTGCATCACAAACTTGATCGTTCCAGAGTGGGCATGCCACGATAGTACCTCAGATGCTATGCTCTCCAAAGTTGAATT
Source organism: Solanum piurae (assembly GCA_029582685.1). Taxonomy (NCBI): domain Eukaryota; kingdom Viridiplantae; phylum Streptophyta; class Magnoliopsida; order Solanales; family Solanaceae; genus Solanum; species Solanum piurae. The sequence continues at coordinate 33,049 of JAJOOO010014431.1, read as the reverse complement.
CCATCCACAGTGAGTCAGAAAACAACCAACAGAAGGGTGTTTAAGAACTTCCACTTGCGAGAACCATTTCACTATCTTCCCTTGCTTTTCAAGTTCGTCTTTGCAACTCAACTTGTCCTCCATCTTTTCTATGTCATGTCCTTCCCTAATCGCACACAATAATGGCCTCCCACATTTCAGCAATCCGTGACCACTCTCCTCCATCAATTGACTTGATATTTCAAAGTAGCTTCCAAATGCTATGTAGATAACTGATCCCTTATCCTTTGAGTTCAACCAATCCATATAATTCTTCGAACCAATCTCAATCATACCAGCAAGAAAAGTATCATCATCAAGAAATATTAAAGGAATTGAAGGCCCAATTCCCACCATAGTCACATGTTTTAAAATTCTCAAAGCATCAAACTCCAAAGTTTCAACAGTGTTCACAAGAACTCTTGGATTTTCTTCAATATTCAATATTTCAATTTGCCTATTATTAGACTTAACTGCCCACTTGGTACTTTCCACGTCATCAAACACTAAAGACGGAAAATCAATTGGACTAAGTGGTGGCAATCTTGGTAACTCTATTATTTTATCCTAAGCATTACAGTTTTTTAAATAATCAGAATAGTTTGTGAATCTATAATAGTAAACATCATAAAAGGCGGCAGGTTGGATCCCCAATAATGTAGATGGGACATTAATTTTTTTGGCCACTAAACCAACCCATTCCATGATAATTGTATAGATGACATGTGAAAAAAGGGGTACCATATTTTGCATTTGATTGGATCAAATTGAAAATGAATTTTGACTCGCGAGGCTTTACAGAACAATAGAACAAATGAAAGTCATCAAATGAACTTAACTGGAATTTGCCATCATAACCATCAGAGAAAGGATCAAAGCTTAATCCTTCAACGTTTGGAAGTTTTTTTATTTTACTGAAAGCTGATAGGCTCGTGAGTGACTTCAATGCCTAGATTGATTAATTGTTTGGAAAATTGAAGACATGGATTAATTTGGCATTGGCCAGGGAATAATGCTATAAGAACATGAGGCTTTTCATTCTTCAAATTTTTCATGTTTTGGGTGGTGAGAAGAGAAGTATTCATGAAGGAGAATGAGGGTTTTGGGCAGGAGAACTTTTTTTTTTGACTTGGCTTTGTTACAACTGATTAGGGTGACACATATTTATACTAGTAAAAAGATGGTTCTAGATACAAAACAAATCTAGAAAATTCATTATATTCTTTAAATATTCACCTTAACTGTTCAGTTTTGATATTATATAAATATTTTTTTAATATAAAAGTATCAAAAGATATTTTACTCAAACTTTCTAGAAGCTCCAAGAAGTATCTGATTTATTGTTATTCTAAAAATAAACTTTATTATTTAGCAAGTAGTATGTTTTAATATCAAATATAATGTGTGCTGACGATTTAGAGATACAAAAGCATGATATTTTAATTTTTCCAAGAATCATCATTATTATTCAGTAAAAAAAATGCAAGAAATGCATGTGTACTTTAATCTAAGAAAAAAAACATAATGATAGCACGTAATATGTTTTATTATCAGATATAATGTGTGCTAACAAATTAGAGATCCAATGCATAACATATTTGTTGTTTCGTGAATTATCATTATTATTCAGTAAAATAACACAAGAAATGCATGAGTACTTTAGTCTAAGAAACGAAAATATATATGATAGTAGTATGTTTTATTATCAAATATATAGTGTGCTAACAAATTAGAGATACAAAAGCATGAAATTCTTGTTGTTTCGAGAATCATATTTATCATTCAGTAAAAGTTGAAGCAAGAAATGCAGGAATGTGTAACGACCGAAATCGTCGTTATTTAGGAAAATTAAAACGTCACGAAAATACTGGGGCCACTGTCTCGCCAGAGTGGACCAGATGCCGCTAGGGCCGCAGCGCTCCAGCGGGATAGGGCGCACTAGAGCAGGAATGACGAGATAGAACTTAAATAATGCGAAGTCTTATTTTCTTTTTTTTTCAAAAACACCAAAAAGAGGCGAGGACCACCCCAGAAACCCTCCAAAGACTGTGCTAAACTTGGGAAGGAAGGATAAAGATTTCTAGCATAAGGATGTCGATATATTGTGGCTTTTGGTAAAAAATCACCGCCTCATCGTTCGGAAGCCCGGATTAGAGCTATAATCTCTCTACAACTGTTTGGCGCTGATGACTCTGAGATTCAGACTCATTTAGCGCTTTATTTACAATGATTTAGTGTCCTCAAATGCTTATTTTGTGCTAATAACTAATATATAACCCTCGATTTGTAGGTACATTGATTGAGGAACAAAGCAAGGACACAAATTTGCAAAAAGGAACAAAGCGAGCTGAAAGACTGAAGCAAAGTAAGCCTGGTGACCGCCAAGTCTACATGGCCAATTGCTGAACGACTTCTTGACTTCCTAAAGTTCCAGTGTGCCAAGCCCTGAAGGAAAGAACCAAGTTGGTGAGAGAAAATAGCAGTCAGTGGATCGCCGAGTGCTTCCGCGATGCAGTGTTGGATCACCCAAAGTTACAGACCTTGAGGATGTTGAAGGCCAAGGCAAAAGGGTGATGGAAGTGACCAAAGGGCGGATCACCGAGTGGATCAGCGAGCCCGACTTACTTCACTGAGTGGATCTTCGCAGCATATTTTTGGCTACTATAAAGACATTTTTGAACATTTAGTTTAGTATGAATTACTCTTTTAGAACAAACTTTTATGAAGTTTAGAACTGTGAGACAAGTTTTCTCTAGTTTTTCCTTAGCTTTGAAGAATTGAAGTTTTTTCACTTTTGAGAAATTGGAAGTGGGTCTTTGAGTTCTTCGAGTTCAACCATTGTAAAGACGAAATCAATCTTACCCAATTGATGGAAACTAAATTTGGTAACAATTTTTATCTTTTTATGATGTCTAGCTAAAACCTCTATTCTTGGGGTGTGAATAACTGATTATGGGCTGATTTAGTTTATGGGTATTTCTAATTGTTAGTTTAAATGCTATTTAGAAGTGAGTTGAATCATTAATTGTGGTTCAATTTAAGACTTTTAGTTGCAAATGCAGTTCTACCCTTGTGTTTTTTGCTTGCTCAAGAGAGAGGTTTTAAAACTAAGATTATTGATTGATGGTCTGTGGGTATTGGGTTGTCATGGGTTCAGCTCGAGAGAGTGAATCTTAAACCCTTTTCCACACATTTAGCTCGAGAGAGTGAATGGACTAAAGTGTAAGTTGTTCTTATTTTGCATGCTTGTTGATGTTTGAGAGAAATTGACTTGATTCGGGTTACACGGTTTGAGAGAAAGTTTACCTCCTCTATAGTCTAGCTTACTCACTAATATTAAGCTATTTTCTAATAGTTGCAATTACCCATTTTTCCATATTTGCCTATAATCGAATCACATCCCAAGAACCCGTCTCATTCTTGTTACTTTGTATTGATTTCCGTTGTTTGTAGTTGACAATTTTAAACCAAAACCCCCTATTTTACATTCGTGTCACCCGCTGATTTAAATGATGTTTTTATTCGATAAATTCTATTCCTATGACTGATTTGACCATATTCACACTTTCCTATTGCATCTTAAACACGGACTGCTCCCTGTGGGATTCGACCCCAACTCATTTAGTTGGGTTTTATACTGACTAACGATCGTTGAAACTTAGAATTGGATGAATTATCTTTGAAACGTTAATCAAAATGGCATCGCTGCCGGGGAGTGGTGTTGTTTAAGATTCTTTTGGTGTAGTTGAATTTTTTTCTTTTTAGTCATAGTTGAATCTACTTACTTTTAGTTTTGGTTTGTGTGTTGCTTGTGTTGAACAGAGAAAGGAGCATGTCTTGTAGCAATGGTAACTATGTGAACCACCCTCCTTCAAAAATGATAATACTTAGGGATTACATCCTAAATTTCAGGTAATTGGAGGGTGAGTCAATCCATGAGTTGTGGCTGAGATTTAAGACAATATTGCTACAATACCCAACTCATGGAATCTCAAATAAAATGCTACTGGACTGCTTATATAGCGGTCGTTGGTCACCTTTTCTGTGCCCGTAACCCCTAAAATACACTGTAACTTTTGGCGGGATAGTCTGAGCTCGCCAAATGCTGTCGGCGATTCGCTGAAAGGGCCTTCCCATCGGCGATAGGCATTTTTCTAGAAAAATTTTCAGCCAATCCTTTCGGCAGGCTAGATCTAGCTCGCCAAAGTGATTCGGTGACTCGCCGATCAGTTCGGCGAGTCTGTCTGCAATATATTTTCTGTGATTTTTCTTGAAATGTTTCTAACTTTCTATGATGTTTTTGCGGAGATGGCTAGAACCAATTTGGACATGCCTCCTCGCAAAAGTGCACGGGGCATGGTCATCAATGAGGCGGCAGCTACCCCTTATAAAAAGGGAAGAAAGGAACCTCGAAAGCGAGGAAAAGGCAAGGGCAAAAACCCCATATCTATGGTCCCGGAGCGCAACTCCAGCAACGAGTGAGAATCCTTTGACTTCCGAGCTACATTTTCTAAGCCGGATGATGACCAACCTCTATAGTCCCATCGGACAGATATTCCTACTATGTCTTACCCAAATGTGTCGAGAGTTCGAGAGGCCACCCTTCCTGTAGCTGATACTGTGCCAGCTCCAGCACCGACTATGTCCTAGAACCACCAGTACAGGGTCCTCCTCCCTGGCTACTCAACAAATTAAAGGCCGACGGGTTGAGGACAATTCTAGAGAAGAAACTGCTATCCACAGAGGGCTTAGTGGGTAGATATTCAACTGTGAGGGACACTCTCCAGTTTCACCAGTTCAAGCAGTTCACCAGTCCCCGAGGCCCCTATATTCCTACATGGGTCTGGGTGTTCTATGCAGCATATGGTGACTTGGTACCCAAGAGCAAGAAAAAGGCCAGTGCCTTCAGACCGGTGAAGTATGTCATGGTTCGAGGGAAGGAAGTAGGGTGCAACAACGATCATATTAATACTGTACTCGACAGGGCTATAGGTTTTTCACATGCATATGAGGGTTTGGCTACAGCGTAGTCCCTGGATGACTTAAAGGGCTGGCTTGCACCCTTGATTTTTGATACCACCCCGAGGTGCTCCCATCGAGAAGAAGGACCTGAATATTGTCGCTTGGTACTGGTTCGGGTTCATCAGCAACTCTATCATGCCTTCACAGAACGAGTCCATTCTTTGCCACCCAAAGGCGGCCTGTCTCGGATCCATAATAGCCAGGAAGACACTCAACTTGGGCTTGATTATTGAGCAGGATATGGCTATGAGGGCCAAACAACATCAGACATCCCTTTCCTTCCCGGTCTTTATTATAGAGCTGTGCCGGCGTGCTGGAGTGCCTCGTGATGAAAAGATGGATATTGAGGTCACTCCCATACCCTCCACAGACATCTGGTGTATAGAGGCAGACTACACTTAGAAGTAGGCAGACAGGAGGAGAGCTACTCCGGTGGATGCATCCTTGGAGGTGGATGTTGATTGTATACCTGCAAAGGCATCTTTGCCTACTCCAGCCTCCAGGCCTTCAGGTACTTCCATTTCCTCCCAGACTCCTGGTGCTTTTACTTCCTTCCATCCTCTAGGATTACTCAGGCTATGATCCTGAAGATGGGGCACTTAGACCATTCTGAGTATGTGAGGGCCACCTGACTGGAGGCTGCTGTACCATGTATGATTGAGAGTGTTATCGTAGCTGCACTTGCACCCCTTCGAGCATCTATTGACACTCTCACTACGAGAGTAGAGACTTGTGAGAGTCGAAGGGGGCCACTTCATAGGTGACAACTTTGAAAGATAAGGTTGCAGAGCTGAGGAAGGATGTGGACTACATGAAGTCCACTAACTTCACTTCACTATTGGAGGCAACAGATGATGTGGATGCCCTGGATTCTTCTGAGATCCCTTAGGCCACCACAAGAGACATGCTGATGGATGATGAGACAGTTAATGAGTCGGAGGCAGACACCGAAGAGGAGCAAATAGAGGTGCCAAAGGATACCATCTATGGAGACCTGCCTGACCTTGAGGAGACGATTATCCAATCGATGATTCAGATATTACTGACAAAGATATCCATGGCAGGCCCTAGTGCATTGAGTGCTACTGATGTGACATCGGGCACTGATGCCCCGACAGATGGAGCGACAGCGTAGACAAAACTTTTCTTTACCTCCCTCTCTATCACTTTTATTGATTTTTAGTATTTTGTTGCATTTGAGGACAAATTGCTTTTTATTTATGGTGGGGTGAGGTATTTCCATACTTACGTCTTGTGATTATTATTTTTGTATATATTGGGTTTTTGTGCTCTAAATTGTGTTTTGACACTGTTTTATGGATGTTTGAGCTCGTGGCTCCGTATTTTGAATGAAAATGGTTTTTGTCCCATCTAAAAAAAATTCCACCTCTTGTTGTGTTTGAATATGGTTTTTATTGTGTAAATTTGATTGTCGGTCATGATCAATACCGATGACTTGAATAGTGCTCTTAATTGAACAAAAATTAATGTGCGGCTACAATGAGGCCAAATGAAATTGCATAGATAATATGTGAACTTTCTGCATCTCGTTGTGACTAGCCAGTTATCGAATGAGTTTCTTGTGATGAACATTGCACACTAGTGAAAGTGTGGAGTCTTGTTTGATATTGGTGCCAATGCCTTATGTGATGAACTTACCCTGAACCTTGTGTGATGAAACCTAGAATTTTCTTCGTTGGTCCGGTTGACTAAGTGATGCAAGCTCTTGAAATTATCTTAGGCAACTATTTTAAAGAGTGAAACAATTTGACATTATACCTCTTTTGTGGCCAACCTTGTGAGTGTCTGAACTTTGCTTGAAAACCCTTTGAGCCTTATCCTTTTCTTGGAAGAAACTTGATGAAATTGTAACCCCTCTCTAACCATTCACCCATAATCCTCATGAAGTGTGGTTTGTTTAAATAGCCAACTTAGCCAAAAAGCCTAAGTTGGGGATGTGGTGAAAAGAAAAGGTAAATCAAGAAGTGCAAAGAAGTCCCCCTTGATCCATGGTTTTGAAAAATAAGGAACCTCTCCATATAAAAAAAAGAGAGAAAAGATGAATGAAAAATAAAAAGAATGAAAAAGTTGTGAAAGCTGCAAAAGAAATGGGGTGTTCGATATTCCATGAAAAGTAAAAAATGGGGTGAATTTTGAGCATAAATGAGAATGTTGAAGAAAAGGAAAGAAAGTGACGTTCATACTACATTTCATGAGGATAGCAGCCAATGAGCCTAAATAACCATACCTTTACACTCAGCCCTATTACAAGTTTTGAAGTCATGCATTGTGTTCATCTTTGTGAGAGTGAGAGTTTTATGTGATTCTGAAGCTATAAATTGCTAAACAATTTTGTATGAACATGGAATCATCTTTGTGTGAGGGCATTTAAGTACCTTTGTTGAGCTTGAACTTGCATTTGAAGCAAGTATTGTGAACTTGAGAATCTTTGATAATGGTGAGTCACAACTTGAACCTTTGAGTGCACAATTGATCCTTGCATGAGTAAGTTGAGTCTTATTGTGTGCATTCATGATTGAGTCTTGTGTAACACTGTTTGAGACATCCTTTTTGAACTACTGAACTTGAGATTTACTTGAGGACAAGCAAAAGTTTAAGTTGGAGGTGTTAATGAATCTGAGATTTGGACTCATTTAGGGCTTTATTTACAATGATTTAATGTCCTCAAATGCATTTTTTGTGCCAATAACTGATGTAAAACCCTCGATTTCCAGGTACATTGATTGAGGAACAAATCAAGGACACGAATTTGCAAAAAGAAACAAAGCGATCTGAAAGAATGAAGTAAAGTAAGCCTGGTGACTGCCAAGTCTACTTGGCGAGTCGCCGAATGATTTTTTGACCGCCTATAGTTCCAGTGTGCCAAGCCTTGAAGAAAAGAAACAAGTTGGCGAGAGAAAGGAGTAGTCGGTGGATCGCTGAGTGGTTCCGCAATGCAGTGTTGGATTGCCCAAAGTTACATACCTTGAGGATGTTGAAGGCCAAGGCAGAAGGGCTATGGAAGTGACCAAAGGGCGGATCGGCGAGTGGATTGGCGAGCGCGACTTACTTCTCCCAGTGGATCTTCGCAACATATTTTTTGCGACTATAAATACATTTTTGAACATTTAGTTTAGTATGAATTACTCTTTTAGAACAAAATTTTATCAAGTTTTGAACTGTGAGACAAGTGTCCTCTAGTTTTTCCTTAGCTTTAGAGAATTGAAGTTTTTAACTTTTGTGATATTTGAAGTGGGTCTTCCGAATTCTTCGAATTGGACCATTGTAAAGACGAAATCAACCTTAGCCAGTTGATGGAAACTCAATTTGATAACGATTTTTATCTTTCTATGATGTCTAGCTAAAACCCCAATTCTTGGGGTGTGATTATGTGATTATGGGCTAATTTAGTTTAGGGGTATTGCTAATTGTTAGTTTAAATGCTGTTTAGAAGTGAATTCAATCATTATTTGTGGTTTAATTTAAGAATTGTAGTTGCAAATGCAGTTATACCCTTGTGTTTTTGGCTTGCTTGAGAGATAGGTTTTAAAACTAAGATTATTGATTGATGGTCTGTGGGTATTGGGTTATCATGGGTTCAACTCGAGAGAGTGAATGGACTAAAGTGTAAGTTGTTCTTATTTTGCATGTTTGTTGATGTTCGAGAGAAATCGACTTGATTCGGGGTAAACTGTTCGAGAGAAAGTTTACCTCCTCTATAGTCTAGCTTACTCACTAATATTTAGCAATTTTCTAATAGTTTCAATTACCCATTTGTCTATATTAACCTATAATCGAATCACATCCCAAGGACCCATCTCATTCTTGTTACTTTGTATTGATTTTTGCTGTTTGTAGTTGGCAATTTCAAACAAAAACCCCTTATTTGACATTCGTGTCACCCCCTAATTTGAATGATGATTTTATTTGATAAATTCTATTCCTATGACTGACTTGACCATATTCACACTTTCCTATTGAATCTTAAACACGTACCTCTCCCTGTGGGATTTGACCCTAACTCATTTAGTTGGGTTTTATACTGACTAACAATCGTTGAAACTTAGAATTGGATGAAGTGTCTTTGAAACGTTAATCAGGTGCCCATGTAGGCAAGGTTTTATTAATTGAGTAGTTATAAATCTGCGCTCACTGCGTGGTATATTGTTAATCGATGGTAGAATTCATGTGTAGGCCTTCGTACATTGAATAAGGGATGATTATACATGTGATCCTAGTTGTTATGCAGGATGTGTATCATAGGGGGAAGCCCCGCCATGTGATTTAGGGTTAGGCGATGGTTGAGCCCTTTTTGTGTGATCTAAACTTGTAAATGGCTTTGTTATATATATACATGTATGGAATTGAGATTTATGAGTCGAGCCTAAGGAAAAGACTAAAATTTGTACAATTGCATGCCATAAACCTAATACTTGATTGTGTGACTATAAGTATGTTCGTTATGGATGTGATTGTGAATGTAATTGCGTTGATGGGATCAAATGTCACATATCGACACACTAACATGCATTGGATCGGGTGTCACATACCAACACACTAACATGCATTGGATCGGGTGTCACGTACCGACACACATACATACAATGTATCAGGTGCACGTACCAACACACATACATACATTGGATCGGGACTAACACACATACTTGTATTGGATCAGGTGTCACATTCCGACACACTAACAGTTTGGGTATGGGTTCCATAAGAGTACCGTTGTGATTGCTACATACACGTGCATTGAATTGTCGTATCTACTTGTTAATGAGAATGTGGAATGATACATTGCTCCTGAAATGATAATTGATTATGATATCCTATATATGATTGTTCTACTATGTTGAGTAAACTTTTTGTATCTCGTTGCTCAATGAACCGGGGAGGATCAAACCCAAATCGGGATGTGATATGATGAGTGGGGACCAAGAGTCCAAGAGTTGCTAATGGTCAGGTAGAGGGCTATCCATGTTCTTAGAGGTTGAGAAGTGGGGTAGTGTTCATGATGTAAATAACTAGGTAGATTCTACCTTGGGAAGGGGATTAGTAATTAACAGTTAATAAGCCTAGATATAATGTACTATGGGTCAAGGGTTGAGTGGCATGTGGAAGAAGCAAGGGTATGTTGTGAGTGATTGGTCGGAGTTCTTATAGTTGTATTCGGGGACTCTTCTATGAGTTGGAGTGGTTAAACTATGATAAAGAACCAATTGAGTAGGTTGATGGAGACCGAAGTTAGAGTTGAGGTTACTAGGTGATTTAAAGTGTCCGGGAATGGTAAAGGTGGAGGAACGAATGGTTTTATTGCATGTTATTGCTAGTTGATTTCTTATATTATGCGGTGTGCATCGGGTTGACCGATGATGCCTACCAGTACGTGTGGTTTGTACTGATACTACTCTTGCTATGCCTTTTTGGCATAGTCTGGATGCAGGGTCGGTGGTGTTTCATAGGTGAAGACGAAGATAATCTCCAGCAGCTTCTATTTTTCCTTCCGCATGATGGGAGCTGTGTATTTTGTTATTGCGTTCGTATCTTGTAATCTTAGAAGCTCTTGTGCATGTTTAGACTAGATCCCTGTGGGTGTTAATTACTTTACAAGTCTTAACTTTGAAACGTATTTAGCAGTCCTTGCTTTATAAAATCTTGAAATTTCATTTATCACAATTTTTCTTTAATCTCCCGCATGTTTTAAATCGGTGAGAATTGAGGGTTCTCCTACTTAGATGTTAGAGTAGGTGCCCACACGGCCCGATGGATTGGGGTCGTGGTAGAATGTCTAGTAATTTAGACTAAGAAACACAAAAAACACAATAATAATTAGTATGTCTTATTATCAGATATATTGTGGGCTATCAAATTAAAGATAAAACAGCATGACATATGTACATATTCGATTATAAATTATTATTTTTATAAAAAAGATAATATGAAACATAATAACGTTATTTAAAATTATAATATAAAGAAGTAAGCACATGAAAAAAAAAATTCAACATATAATAGATATATATTACCTATTCTACAAAGAGTGTAATTTTTTTATTGCCTTTAAGGGTTCAACATTTTGAAATAATCAAAAAAGGAAATGTCGGTACTATTCATTTTCCCTATATAACCTAAGGAATCAAAAAAATTCAAGCGATGAGTCATATTGATGTTTCACTAAACTTTTATATATATTTAAAAGTTTTAAAAATTTCTATAATTTCTTGGACTCTCGTATGTTTGATTCTTTTTCTTGTTCCAAATACATGAAATTATAATTTAGGGTGAGAGTACTCAAGCATAGTATTTTTATCTGCTCTGATGTTGAAATATGTGAATGTATATCTCATCTAAAAATATTAACTTTTAGAGAAGACATATTTTTATATACTTAATTATAAGTTCGGATACTGCTTAGTTCGAGAAAGATATAAATACAGTAAAAAATATATGTTGAATTAATTTCATTTGGCGAAATAGACATGAATGCTCTTACAACTATCATAACCTTCTCACTAACCTTAATAAATAACAAGAACAAAATCCTGTAAAAAGAATAACCATTCGAGAAAGATAATCAATCTTATTTTCCTTGTATAGTTTGAAATATATTTCCCACTATTCATAATAATTAAAATGTAACGACATGTTCCCGTCGTTACGGAAAAGCCAATGGGGAAAGAATTTGGGCTAGAAAACTTTTGAGTAGTGACTTGGGAATTCCTAGCCTAGTCCAAATTTGGACGAAATCTGAGTCAGGTGAGGTTTAGTAAAATCTGGTAATTAGTGAGAGATCTAATAATTAATTTGATTACATGAGTGGATAGTCAAGACGTTGGGGGGCTTGTATGGCTTAAGGAAATCAAATTCAAGCGAGAAGAACTCCTGAAACTGATCTTAGCATGAACATGTAGTTTTTGAACGTCAATGGTTAAGGGTGTGTTGTGAAATGCGGGTTTGGAACTCAAATTCCGAGGTTCTGTCTCCGTGCAAGATGCCAGGGCGGGGTCGGTGTGGCAGGATGGTGTCCGCCGTAGCGGCCCAGTCGCGAATTAAGTAGGGATTAAAACTCAAAATTGTTATTTTTCTACAAGTTTTGTTCTTCGGAGCTAAGAGACGACCTAGAGTTATTTTTTGAAGGTTTTCCACCTCTTTCAGCTCTAAAGGTAAGGGTTTTACTCCCCTAATCCATTTTCAATCCGTAGAACGTAGAGTCTTGGGTAATTATCTCTAGGGGAAGGTTTTGATCTGTAATTAATGGTGGAAAAAGCCCTAAGTTGGGTGTTGGGATCATGGATTTTGCCTAGGGTTGATAATGTTGATTGTAATCCGGGTAATTTGGACTCATTTATTGATCCTTGCATGAAATTGTTGTTTCTAGACCACGAACAAGCGAAAAGAATCCGGAAAAGGAAGATTCAAGTGCCTTTGGGGGATTCAAGCTTGGTTTCAAGGTAGGTGATGGTTTGATTTCATGTTAGTGTGATGTATATTAGTAATTGCTTCATTGTAATGCATGTATTTATGGGAATGAAGCACTATTAATCAACCTTAATGTAAATGAGTGTGAATGAACCATTGTATGCCATGAATAGACATTTGATTTTATTATTATGAGAATGTACATTATGAGTGTGATTGTGATTATTGTTATGTTGATTGGATCGGGTATCACATTTCGACACATACATTGGATCAGGTGTCACGTTCCGATACACTAATTGGAATTGGGTGTAACGTTCCAACACATACATTGGATCGAGTGGCACGTTCTGACACACTTATTGGGATCGGGTGTCACGTTCCGGCAAACTAATAGTTTGGGTATGGGTTCCATGAGAGGACCATTATGTTGTCATATCTAATTGTTATTGAGAATGTGGAATTGTACATTTCTCCTAAAATGATAACTGTATATATATTATGTATATACGTGTTTACTATGTTGTGACTGCTTATATATATTATGCTCACTAGAATAGCCATGTGATCCTACCAGTACACTGTGGTTGTGTACTGATACTACACTTGCTCATTCTTGGCTGAGTATAGGACATCTTCATGTGGCTATTGATATACCTCAGCTAGGAGATCAGTGATCGAGACCGGATTTCAAGGGTGAGCTAGTTCTTTTAGGCTGTCATGGAGTCCTTCATTTTTCTTAGTCTATTCTTTTCGTACTTAGACATGTTTTAGTAGTTTGCTTATGTTTGTTTGGGGTTGTACCCCTTTTCCTTAGACTTGTTGAACTTTAGATGTTTTGGTACAATGACTTTCAGGTTCTAGGGGTTAGTTTGTGCAATAGTGAATTAGTTGTTTGTTAAGACTTTCGGAGTTGATGGGAACTCCGTATTAATTATTTAGTTATTTAAACCTAGTTCCCTAGCTTTAAATGTTTAGTTTAGGTTAAGTTGCTCAGTTGGGTTATAGTTATTGTTCTCCCACCAGAAAGTTAATGTGGGTGCCACTCACGATGGTCTGTGTCGTGACAAAGTTGGTATACGAGCCCTATGTTCGTTGATCTCATTATACCAAAATGAGTTTAGTAGGGTCTTGCAAAATGGTACGGAGACGTCTGTACTTTTCTTTGAGAGGCCATAGGACTTTAAGAAATCTTTTTGTCTTCTTCTTTTGTGCTATGACTTGATTCCAATTGGTATCTGGTAATCCCAATTGGTATCTTTCCTCCTTCATTCTTCATGGATACTTAATTTGAAGATTCTTATGATTTTTTTTTTTGATTTTCATGAGTTGCTTCATAAGATGGATAAGGTAGAGTGATTTGGTGTTGAATTTATGATATACCAGTTCAAGGGAGACGCCAAAATGTGGTGGTTGTCTCATGTTGAGTGCCGACTAGTAAATGCACTATTCATGACTTGGTAAATATTTATAGGTTTCTTTATGGAGAAGAATATACGCTGAACATTGAAAAATAAGAGGAGAGATGAGTTCCTAAATAGATTTGTTGCACCCTATAAGGCCAAATTTCATGTTTTATTCCAAATATGGTACTCCACCTTGCTTCAGTCTAAAAGAGTAAATTCGTTGCTTTGTGAAGGGATTAAGGCCAGATTTGAAGATTCAAGCTTATAAGTGACAACATTCAAGAAGTTTTGTAAGGGATGGCTAGATAATGAAAACCATTACTTTGGAAAATGCATTAAGTGTTATTTTCATAACATGTGTGGGTCGCTTAGTAAATTATGGAATTATGTTGAGACGATTGAGGTTAGAATCTCTACTAAGATTTCCTAGATTGAGTGTATATCAAAGAGGGTCATGATACGACTGCTCCAATAGCAGCGATGCTTACTTGGTTAAGTTATTAAGTGTGTTACAATGGTGGAAAACCTGGACATATGAGGAGCAATTGTCCACAGCCACGCATGTTGGACCCCATGTTGCAGCAGACTAGAGCAGTGGTACCCGCGGGCAAAGATAATAATGGTAGAGGACGTCCACAAGGTGGGTGAGGAGGGAATCAGTGAGGTCGTGGAGGTCAAGGAAATGGTAATGCAGGTAGAGGGGCAGTGCAGCCAGGCAATTAGATTGTCCGTTAAGATAACAGGGCTCAATTTTATGCCTTCCAAGCAAGACTGAGTAGGAGACATCTGATGCAGTGATCACAGTTAATATTCTTGTTTGTTACCGGATGACTAATATGTTTTTTGATCTGGGTTCTACTTTTTCATATGTGTCAGTTCAGTTTGCCTTGGAATTTGATGCGGTTTGTAATGTACTTAATGCCCGCATACATGTTTCTACCCCAGTTGGATAGTCAGTCATAGTCAGCCATGTATATCGTGTTTGTCCTGTTATATTTATGAGTTTTCAGACTTGGGCTGATTTGGTTATTATGCATATGACTGACTTTGATATAATCTTAGGCATGGCATGGTTGTCCCCCTATTATGTTGTGCTTAATTGTATGCTAAGTCAGTAACTCTTGAGATCTCAAGTAGGGAAAGGTTAGAGTGGGAAGTGGTGTACAAGCCTAATCTAACTAAGGTCATATCTTTCGTGCGGGCTAGGAAACTGGTGGGGCAGGGGTATTTAGCGTATTTGGCTCATATTCAGGATGTTGAGGTTGAGTCTCCCTTTATTAAGTCTATTCATGTAGTATGTGAATTCAAGGAAGTATTTCCTACCGATTTTCCTGGTATGCCTCCGGATAGAGATATAAATTTCTGCATTGACTTGGAACCTGACACTCACCCCATCTCCATTCCTCCTTATCGCATGGCTCCTGCAGAATTGAGAGAGCTTTAAGCTCAAATCCATGAGCTTCTTGATAAAAGTTTCATCCATCCTAGTGCTTCCCCGTGGGGTGCTCTTGTCTTGTTTGTTAAGAAGAAGGATGGTAGTATCAAGACTGGTGATTTTATCTTAAGCCATAAATGAGTGGATTGATATCAGAATGACAAGCTTATGGATAAAGAAAGTCCCATTAAGTATACTTGGGTGAAGGTAATTGAAGATTTTAGTAAGAAAGTGCTTATAAAATTAGGTTAGTCCTTTGAATTTGATGGGTATTCCTGAGTTTGAGGTGCCATGTCAATGAAAAGGATGACTTCGTAGTGATAGCCAAGGGTAACTGAGCATAATGGTAATAAGAGTTCGTGGTGAGTTGTGATGGGATGAAACTATATAATAAGATTGTTGGTTAAGCAAATTTTGTATAGTAATTATGGCTTGCGAGTATGTAAAGTTATGGTTTTCTAATATTTGGTAAGTAACGTGGTTGTATGGACAATTTTAATAGATGGTGGGACGCCACTCGAATAGAATTTAAAAGAGGTAGAGTCATAATGAAGAAAAAAAATAGTGGGATGTAGTAAAGCCTTTAGTGAGAGGCAAGAGTAAGAATAATTAATTTGATTGCAAAGGCTAAGGAGCTATCTTTCGAATGTACTGAAAAATGTGAGGAGAGCTTTCATGAGCTCAAGACTCTTTTAACCACAGTACCTATTTTGGCACTACCTGTGGAAGATAAAGATTTCATTATTTATTGTGATGCTTCACATCCGGGTTTGGGTGATGTGTTGATGCAGAATAAGAATGTTATAACTTATGCATCGCGGTAGTTGAAGATGCATGAGCAAAATTATCCGATACATGATTTGGTGTTGGCAGCAAAAGTGTTTGCTCTTAAGATTTGGCGGCATTACCTTTATGGTGTCAAGTGTGATGATAAGTGTTTTTTTTGTTTTTGAGTTTGGTAATGAGTATGATTGAGTTTTTAGTGAAATATATTGTAAGACCGATGGAAATGCGATCAATGATAAAGGAAGATCCATGAATTCATAAAAATCTTCAAAGTACAAGCTAATGTTGATAGATATGGGGATTGTGTTATACAGTTGAATTTACAATTCAAATTTTTTATGGTAAGTCTACATTTGTGGTGATATATTTTTCCATGGTATGAATTTGCAAGGTGTGAAATGATCAATTGTATAAGGTATTGAGCATGTGAAAAGACTTACACCTGGTTTGAGTCGTAAAGTTTATTACTTTTGATTGTTAAATTACATAAGAAAGGTTGTCATTTAAAAGTGTTGGTTTAGAGTAAGGTAAATGGTAGGAGTGTTTATGATGGCTGTTAATACTGAGAGTGTGAGCTTCAGTGGAGTGATGTGAAGAGTATGCGGAGTCAACTAAATGGAAATGTCTAGTATTGGTTCTTCGGAGGAAAACCTTTAGTGTTATTCGATAAATTCTTATGTGACCATCTATTTCATTTTGTACATGGTTGTGAGTATGATGCACCAGGTATGCTCACGTGTGTTCTTACTTTTGTGGGTGGATCCCTAGTGGTGGATCAGGTGTATCAATCCTGCAATGTTCTCTTGGTTGAGTGGGATGATTGGGAAGACTTCGTTAATTCATATGACATATTTGGTGTTGTCTTTGAAGTTGTTAAAGTATTCCAGTGGTTTTACATGTACCACCTTGCTTATAAGAATTTATAGAAGAGCTACCATGCATAATTATGGTTGTCCGACAATCTTATTATTCATCTATTCGTCGAGGTCATGTATTGATTATGTGTGGTTTAATGTGGGGATCATTGGGTCTAATTCTACTTTTATTAAGGGTAATCTACCATCACAATTACTAATCCGGCATTTCGATAGTTTTGTTAGAGGGTTTGTATGCTTGGACATATCCTTCGATGATTATCTGTTGTCTAAATATAAAAAAATTATAACTTAAGTTCATGGAAATTTATGTTGTGAGATGGAGATGTTGGTAAGAACTATAATTTTCTAGGTATTATGAGTTTTGTCGGTTGGTTCAGGTTCACTTCTAATTGTAGCGAGTATTGATTTAGGATTTTATCATGGTTATGTGAGAAAATATTCATCATGATGATTGTGTCAAAGTCCTTCATAACATGTTGCAGACGTTTGTACGATCAACTTTGGTAGTTATTGGGAATATCTTTTGTTGTTAGTTAAGTTTACATACAACAATATTTTTCACTAGAGTATTGAGATGACCTCATTTGAGGCATTGTATGAGAGGATGTGTAGGTATTAAATTGGTTGGTTTGAGGCTGAAAATGTGAAACCTTTGGGTGTTGAGTTGGTGAAAGATGCTCCGGATAAGGTGAGAAACATCCAACCTAAGCTTCTAGCAGTCCAGAGTCGACTAAAAAAGTATGCAGACCATAAAGTAAAGGACATGCGAGACAAGTATCCCAGTTATTCGATGATTCAAGTGCTACTCTACCCTTACTTTAGCCAGTTTTTCCTAGTTTGATCACTCGGAGACGAGCGATGGGTAAATTGGTATCTATTGTAATGACATGTTCCTGTCGTTATGGAAAAGCCAATGGGGAAAGAAATTCGGCCAGAAAACTTCTGAGTCAGGTGAGGTCTAGGGAAATATGGTAATGAATGAGATATCTAATAATGAATTTGATTACTTGAGTGGATAGCGAAGACGTTAGGGAGCTCGTACGGCTTTACAGAATCGAATTAATGCGAGTAGAACTCCCCAAACTGAGCTTAGCGTGAACAAATAGTTTTTGAACATCAATGGTTGAGGGTGTGTTGTGAAATGGGGGTTTGGAACTCAAATTCTGACGTTCTGTCTTCATTCAAGACGCCAGGGAAGGATTAATCCCGCCAGGGTGGGGCTGTTGTGGGGGGATGGGGTCCGCCGTAGCTGCCCAATCGCGAATTAAGTCGGGATTAAAACCCTAAAACATAATTTTTCTACTATTTTCATTCTTGAGAGCTAAGAGACAGCCCAAGATTATTGCTTGAAGGTTTTTACTCCCCTAATCCATTTTTCGATCCGTAGAACGTAGATTCTTAGGTAATTATATTTGGAGGAAGGTTTGAGCTATAATTAATGGTTGAAAATGCCCTAAGTTAGGTGAAGTGATCATGGGTTTGGCCTAGGGTTGATAATGTTGATTGTAATCCGAGTAATTAAGACTCATTTATTGATGCATTAAATTATTGTTTCCAGACCACGAACAACCAGAGAGAATCCGAAAAGGGAAGATTCAACTGCCTTAGGGGGATTCAAGCTTGGTGAGGTAGGTGATGGTTTGATTTCAT
Source organism: Solanum piurae (assembly GCA_029582685.1). NCBI lineage: Eukaryota > Viridiplantae > Streptophyta > Magnoliopsida > Solanales > Solanaceae > Solanum > Solanum piurae. The sequence goes on along the minus strand of JAJOOO010014431.1, from coordinate 14,432 downwards.
GTTTGTGTGATGTATATTAGTAATTGCTTCATTGTAATGTATGTGTGTACGTGAATGAAACACTATTGATCAAACCTAATGTAAATGAGTATGAATGAACCATTGTATTACATGAATCAACACTTGATTGTATGATTATAAGAATGTACATTATAAGTGTGATTGTGATTGTGGTTATGTTGATTGGATCGGGTGTCACATTCCGTAACATTCATTGGATCGAGTGTCATGGTCCGACACACTAATTGGGATCAGGTGTCACGTTCCGACACATTCATTGGATCGGGTGTCAATTTCCAACACACTAATTGGGATCGAGTGTCTCGTTCCGACATACTAACAGTTTGAGTATGGTTCCATGAGAGGACCACGATGTTGTCATATCTATTTATTATTGAGAATGTGGAATTGTGCATTTCTCCTGAACTGATAACTATATATATATTCTGTATATGCGTGTTTACTATGTTGTGGCTGCTTATATATATTATGCTTACTGGAATAGTCGCGTGATCCTACCAGTACACTGTTGTTGTGTATTGATACTACACTTACTCGTTCTTGGTTGACTACAGGGCATCTTTAGGCGGCTATTGATAGACCTCAACTAGGAGATCAGTGATCGAGACCGGATTTCAAGGGTGAGCCAGTTTTTTCAGGCTACCATGGAGTCCTTCATTTTGCTTAGTCAATTCTTTTCGGACTTAGACATGTTTTAGTAGTTTGCTTATGTTTGGTTGGAGTTGTTCCAATTTTCCTTAGACTTGTTGAACTTCAAATGTTTTGGTACAATGACATTTAGGTTCTAGGGGTTGTTTTCCGCAATAGTTCATTAGTTGTTTGTTAAGACTCTCGAAGTTTATGGTAACTCTGTATTAATTATTTAAACTTGCTTCCGTAGCTTTAAATGTTTATTTTGATGTTAAGTTTCTCAATTGGGTTATAGTTAAGGTTCTCCTACCGGAGGGTTAGTGTGGGTGCCACTGACGACGGTTTGGGTCGTGACAGAGTTATGTCAAACCATATGTAAATGAGTATGAATGAACCATAGTATGCCAAGAATAAACACTTGATTGTATGATTATGATAATGTACATTATGAGTTTTATTGTGATTGTGGTTATGTTGATTGGATCGGGTGTCATGTTCCGACACACTAATTGCGATTGGGTGTGACAGTTCGACACATATATTGGATCGGGTGTCACATTCCGACACACTAATTGGGATCGGGTGTCACGTTCCAGCACACTAACAATTTGGGTATGTGTTCCATGAGAGGACCACTGTGTTGTCATATCAAATTGTTATTGAGAATGTGGAATTGTAAATTGCTCCTGAAATGATAACTGTATATATATAGTGTATATGTGTGTTTACTATGTTGTGACTGCTTATATATATTGTGCTTACTGGAATAGCCACGTGATCCTACCAGTATATTATGGTTGTGTACTACTATTGCACGTACTCGTTCTTGGTTGGGTACAAGACATCTTTAGGCGACTATTGATAGACCTCAGCTAGGAGATCAGTTATCGAGATCGGATTTCAAGGGTGAGCCAGTTCTTTCAGGCTGCCATGGAGTATTTCATTTTGCTTAGTCCATTCTTTTCGAACTTAGACATGTTTTAGTAGTTTGCTTATGTTTTGTTGGGGTTGTACCCATTTTCCTTAGACTTGTTTAAATTTAGATATTTTCGTACAACCACTTTCAGGTGCTAGGGATTGTTTTATGCAACAGTTCATTAGTTGTTTGTTAAAACTTTTGGAGTTTATGGGAACTCTATATTAATAATTTAGTTATTTAAACCTGCTTTCGTAGCTTTAAATGTTTAGTTTTGGTTAAGTTGCTCAGTTGGGTTATAGTTATGGTTGTGAGTGCCACTCACGACACTCTGGGTCGTGACATATAATTTTACCTCTTCACGCTCATTAAAAAATTTTAATCCTTCAAACTCATTCTTAAACATACCCATACTTATGAAATGCAATGTAGTTTAGTTAAAAGGTACTTTCCTAATGTTTTTTGACAAATTATTAGGCACAATTAATACTCATGTTCTTCATGCCTCCAACCACCGCATCTCTCCACATAAAATCTTACAACTTAACATTATAACTTTTCATCCTAGCCTACTATTTTCTTTTCTTCTTTACTATTCTATTCTACATACATACACTCTCTCATATTGTAACATCTCGCAACTAGAAAGATCTAGAAGGAAGCTTAAAATATGGAAATAGTTACTTTTGGAAAGAATGAGAAAATCTGGAATTTTTTAAGCAAGTTAAAGTGAGTTTTTGGTCAACTTCAAACGATCATAACTCCTAGATCAAGATGAATTACATGTGGTTTCAGATATGGTTGGAGATCTCTTGGAATGATCCTTCCAACGCCGCCAAGTTTACACGATACTGAGTTCGTATGAGTAAGTTATACCCTTTGGAAGTTGGGCTGTTGAATTAAGGAAATGTTCAATCTGGAATTTTAAGGGGTATTTTAGTATTTTCATTGCCCTATTATTTTAATCCATTTTTAGGAGTTTAATATGGGTCAAATCAGATTTTAGTCAGTTTTAGAATTTGGGATTTCACGCTAGGACTAAGAAGAAAGAACAAGAGAAAAGAAGAAGGAGAAAAAGGGCAAATTCATCAAGATCGACCAAGAAAGTTGGTGTTTCGCCAAGGATTTACTTCTATCAGGTATGTGAGGCTCTCATAACGTTGGGATCGTTCTTCCACGTGCCAATCATATTAATTTCAGTTTGGATTCTACCTAAATGAGTTTGAATATTGATGATTTTGATATATATTCTTGAATTCATATATTGTTCTTGATTTTAACTGAGTTGGGAAGTTTCTGAGTTCATTACATCGCATCATAGAGTGGTTTCGAGTTAGGTTCTTAGGTAAATTTGTTGGGTATCTGTATCTAAAAGTAATTTAAGAAAAAGAATCGAGTTTGGGTGAATTGGGGTTGGAAAACGAAGAAGAAATTTCATCGGACGAAATTTGGCACTAGGGGCGCGTCACGGAGCAAGTTCCTAGATTTGGGAATTTCTGTTACGCGTCGCGGATCTATCACGGAGAATTCTGCCTCAAATGACGTTTTTGAAACAGAAATTTAATTATGCCTCCAAGTCGCGGACCCATCTTCAAATATTGATTTTCGGTCTTTTCTCATTTTTAGCTATCTACAATCATTGCTAAACATCATGAGATATTTCCAATCACCAATCTTAATCCTTGAATCCATAATTCAATTCAAGGATTAGTTATGAGTCAAGAGAAGTCAAAAGTCAAGTAAGAGAAGTTCATTTCAAGTTTTCATAAGTCTTTTACAAACGTTTTAACTTTGTTTTAAGACTTAAGTTTTAAAGTTGAGTAAAGAGTAAGAGCAAAGTTCATTTTCTTCAAAATGATATATGGAAACTAAGTATATCCAAGAGTAAATGTTTTCACATTTAAGATGAGAGGAAACTGAGATTTCCAAAAGAGTTTTGAACAGCGAAAGGGAACATTGATTCCAAGAGAGCCTTTAAGCTAAGTTTGAGTAATTATCTCAAACCAGAGAAGAAGTTGTTTTTAAAACTTATGAGCTAAGTATATTTTGGGAGTAGTATTAAGCACCGATATGGGGACGCGAGTTCATATTAACCCTAGCCCACATAAACCATGTAGCCATCATGGGCCGAAAAATGGTCATACTTTTTAGATGATTCCTTATTGATTTTCAGCATAGACTAGTGGATCCACTTAGTAGTTTAGGTTCTCTACATATGGCAAGGTATAGGACGGTCCTTGGCAATGTGAGGTAAAATATTGTACCATCACTTAGGCTCATAGTGATGGTTGTTGGTTAGAGAATCTCCCACAGAAGTTATATTACTTTTTATATGAGTAAAGTTAAGTTTTTTATTGTTTTATCTTTAAACGAACTAAGATTATTTTCAGTTGTTTTATAACCTTTATATATATATATATATATCGCATGTGTTTTATTGCTTTATATTGAGTTGAGTTAGTCATGAGTTGAGAAGAGCCAAGGTAAGAGTTTCTTTCATAATCTCTTTCAAGCCTTTGTATGTTAGCATTCTAACTCGTTTACTCGTACATTCAATGTACTGATGCCAGTTGGCCTGCATCGTATTTTGATGCATACACAGGTAACCATGATCAGCATCCAGTGCCTCGTTGATATATCTTGAGCATTCAGAGTCTGTTGGTGAGCCTCCTTGCATTCCGGAGGACTATTTTATTCGCTTTTTAGTTTAGTTCATTAGGATGTTGTGGGGTTTTTCCCAACATACATCTCAGTTGTTTTAGAGGCTTTATAAACAGGTAGTTGTTGAGTAGTCTTTACATTATCATTCTTATGTTAAAGACTTGGGTTGCCATTTTTGGCCAAGTTGAACGTTTGATTCTTTTAACATTCTAAGTTAAATTATTTAGTTTTTTGAGTTAGTGCATTTGGTCATTGTAAAGATGCTAGAGTCTTCTACTGAGTTAAGTAAGCCAGGACAAGGGTTCACTTGGGGCCATCAATAGTTCTCAAGTGCCAGTCCTGCCTAGGGTGTAGACTCGGGGTGTGACAAACTTGGTATCAGAGCAAAGAGTTCAAGTGTCCTAGGGAGTCTATGAAGCCGTGTCTGTAAAGTCCTAGTTATCATTGTGAAGAATGCCATATCCATAATTAGGAGGTTGCAACATTTAGGAATTCCTTCACTTCTTTCACACTCATTTCGTACGTTAGAGTTTATCTCTAAAAAGTTCCCCCCTAATTCGTGCCTGCGCATGTTTCAAATAATCATGCCTCCACGAAGAGCAATCAGAGGTCGTCCAGCTATGAGGAATGTTGAGGAACAACAGTTACCCAATGCACCTGAGGTGTAACTACAAGGAGAAGTTACTAATGTTGAGTTCAGAGAGGCGGTAAGGATGCTCAGTCAAGTTGTGACCAACCAAGTTGGGCAGCAGAGAGGAGCTCGACAAGAAGAGGTTGACACTTCAAGGATTCGTGAGTTCACGAGGATGAATCCTCTAAGTTTCACTGGTTCAAACACTGCAGAGGATCCAGAAAACTTCACTGAGGAACTGAAAAAGGTGTTCGATGTGATGCATGTTATTGATACTATGAGAGTTGAGCTAGCTACATATCAGATGAGAAATGTGGCTTGGACTTGGTTTGATTAGTGGAAAGGGGGTAGAGCTGAGGATGCACGACCTGCGAGTTGGGCATGTTTTGAAGAGGCTTTCTTGGGGCGTTTCTTTCCCCGAGAACTGAAACAGACCAAGGTACGTTAGTTCCTCAAACTTAAGCAGGATTCTCTAAGTGTTCATGAATATGGGTTGAAGTTCACCCAACTATCCGAATATGCTCCGAAGATGGTTAAGGACATGAGGAGTAGAATGAGCTTATTTGTTGCTAGGTTGGGCCGTCTATCAAGAGAAGAGGGCAGGGCATCGATGTTGATAGGTGACATGGACATATAAAGGTTGATGGTTTATGTGCAGTAGGTTGAGGAAGAGAAGCTGAGAGACAGGGAAGAGTTCAGAAATAAGAAAATGAAGAAAGGGAGTGAGTCTGGGCAGCAGAAGGGTAGTGTGAATCGTTCGTCCTTTCAGAAACAAAAGGGACCTGCACCATCATCTGCTAGTGCACCTGCACCTAGAAACAAAGGTGAGTATAATGGCTAGAAATTGCAGAACTTCAGAGCTAGACCAACACAGTCTCAAGGTAGTGTGGTACAAGGAGATAGTTGGGCTCCTGTACGTGGTAGGTGTGGTAGAAACCACTCAGGTAAGTGTCGTGATGGCCAGACAGCTTGTTTCAAGTGTGGGCAAGAGGGACACTTCATGAAAGAGTGTCCTAAGAATAAGCAAGGTAGTGGAAATCTGGGCAATAGAGCCCAATCTTCATCAGTTGCTCCACCAGAAAGGAATGCACCTAAAGGAGCTACTTCCGGTACTAACGGAGGAGCAAACCTCCTCTACGCAATCACTAGTCGCCAAGAGTAAGAAAACTCTCCAGATGTTGTCACTGGTATGATCAATGTCTTTGCTTTTGATGTTTATGCTTTGCTAGACCCATGAGAAAGTTTATCTTTTGTAAGCCCTTATGTTGCAAATAAGTTTGATGTTATTCGTGAGAAACTTTGTGAACCCATCTGTGTTTCTACACCTGTTGGGGAGTCTATTCTAGGTGAGCGAGTTTATCATGATTGGGTCATTTCCATCAATCACAAAGACACCATGGCTGATTTAGTTGAGTTAGACATGGTATATTTCAATGTCATTCTAGGTATGGACTAGCTTCATGCCTGTTATGCATCAATAGATTGTAGAACTCGAGTTGTCAAGTTTCAGATTCCTAATGAGCCAGTCATAGAGTGGAGCAGTAGTTCAGCAGTGCCTAAGGGTCATTTCATTTCGTACATTAAGGCAGTAAAGTTAGTTTCAAACGGTTGTATCTATCCCTTAGTCCGAGTTAATGACTCTAGTGTTGAGGTACCTCTTATTCAGTCAGTTCCTATAGTAAAAGAATTTCCAGAAGTCTTTCCTGATGACCTACCCAGAGTCCCTCCTGAGAGAGAAATAGACTTCGGCATAGACATCATTCCAGATACTCGTCCTATCTCTATTACACCATACCGAATGGCACCAGCAGAGTTGAAAGAATTGAAAGAGCAATTAAAGGACCTTTTAGATAAGGGCTTTATTCGACCAAGTGTCTCACCTTGTGATGCTCCTATCTTATTTATGAGAAAGAAGGATGATTCCCTTAGGATGTGTATAGATTACCCTCAGTTGAACAAGGTTACCATCAAGAATAAATATCCTCTTCTGAGAATCGATGATCTTTTCGATCAGCTTAAGGGTGCTTCCTGTTTCTTAAAAATTGACCTCAGATCAGGCTATCATCAGTTAAGAGTAAGGGAATGTGATATTCCAAAGACAGCTTTCAGAACCTGATATGGTCATTATGAGTTTTTGGTCATGTCCATTAGTTTGACTAATGCACCAACAACGTTCATGGATCTTATGAATATAGTCTTCAAACCTTATTTAGATATGTTTGTTATCATATTCATTGATGACATACTAATATATTCAAGGAATGAAGAAGATCATGCTAGTCATCGCAGAATAGTTCTTCAGACTTTGAAAGATAAGGAGTTATATGCTAAATTCTCTAAGTGTGAATTTTGGCTTGAGTATGTGGCATTCTTAGGCCATATTGTGTCTGGAGAGGGAATTAAAGTTGATACTCAGAAAATTGAGGCAGTGCAAAATTGGCCTAGACCCACATCTCCAACTAATATTAGGAGTTTCTTGGACTTGGCTTGATATTATAAAAGGTTTGTAGAGGGGTTCTCATCCATTTCATCTCCTTTGACGAAGTTGACTCAGAAAATAGTGAAATTTCAATGGTTTGAAGCTTGTGAGAAAAGCTTTCAAAAAGTGAAGAGAAAGTTGACTATTGCCCCAGTTTTGACTTTACCGAAAGGTACTTAAGGTTTTGTGGTGTATTGTGATGCATCTAGAGTTGGTTTGGGTTGTGTATTAATGCAGAATGGCAAAGTTATGGCGCCATGACTTTGAGTTGGCTGTTGTAGCGTTCCTTTGAAGATATGGCGCCATTATTTGTATGGTGTTCATGTTGATATATTCACTGATCATAAGAGCCTTCAATATGTGTTCACTCAGAAAGAGCTTAATCTCAGACAAAGGAGGTGGTTAGAATTTCTCAAGGATTATGACATGAGTATTCTTTATCACCCATGTAAGGCTAATGTTGTTGTTGATGCCTTGAGCAGGTTGTTTATGGGTAGTACCACCCATGTTGAGGAAGAAAAAAGAGAGTTAGAAAAAGATATGCATAGGCTTGCAAGCTTAGGAGTTCGACTTATGGATTCCATACAAGGAGGAATAGTGGTGACGAATGGGGCTGAATCATCACTAGTGTCAGAAGTTAAAGAAAAATAAGACCGAGATCGCATTTTGCTTGAGTTGAAGGCAAATGTTCAAAATAAAAAAGTATTAGCTTTTGAATAAGGGGGAGATGGTGTTTTGAGATATCAAGGTATATTGTGTGTACCTATGGTGGATGGACTCTAAGAGAGGATCATGGAGGAAGCCCATATCTCCAAATATTCCATTCATCCGGGTTCCACAAAGATGTATCGTGACTTGAGAGAAGTTTATTGATGGAATAGCATGAAGAAGGGCATTGTAAAATTTGTTGCTAAGTGTTCAAATTGCCAGCAAGTTAAAGTTGAGCGCCAAAGGCCCGGTGGTTTGGCGCAGAATATAGAACTTCCTGAATGGAAGTGGGAGATGATTAATATGGATTTCATCACAAGTTTTCCGAGGTCTCGCAGACAGCATGATTCTATTTGGGTGATTGTCGACAGAATGACAAAATCAGCCCATTTTCTGCCGGTAAAGACTACTCATTCAGCAGAAGATTATGCTAGGTTATACATTCAAGAAGTGGTAAGACTTCATGGAGTCCCAGTCTCCATTATTTCATGTAGAGGTGCATAATTTACTACACAGTTTTGGAAATCTTTTCAGAAAGGTTGGGTTCGAAGGTGAACTTAAGTACTACCTTTAATCCTCAGAAAGATGGGCAAGCAGAGCGCACTATTCAGACTTTAGAAGATATGTTGAGGGCTTGCGTGATTGATTTCAAAGGGAATTGGGATGATCACCTACCTCTCATTGAGTTTTCTTACAACAACAGTTATTAGTGCATATCAAGGTACTAATTTTCTTCTTAGTGCCCTTTAAATTATGAGTGAGCAAGTTTTTTGTTTGCATTTGCTTGATGGGTGTTTGAATTTGATGTTACCACTCTTAGCCTAGTAAGAGTAATCTCATTCGAGGACGAATGTTCCCAAGGGGGAGATATTGTAACATCTCGCAACTAGAAAGAACTAGAATGAAGTTTAAAATCTGGAAATAGTTACTTTTGGAAAGAATGATGAAATCTTGAAATTTTTAAGCAAGTTAAAGTGAGTTTTTGGTCAACTTCAAATGATCATAACTCCTAGATCAGAATGAGTTAGTTGTGGTATCATATATGGTTGGAGAGCTCTTGGAATGATCTTTCCAACGCCGCTAAGTTTGCGCGATTCCGAGTTCGTATGACTAAGTTATGCCCTTTGGAAGTTGGGTTGTTGGATTAAGGAAATGTCCAATTTTAAGAGGTATTTTAGTCTTTTCATTGCCCTATTATGTTAATCCGTTTTTAGGAGTTTAATATGGGTCAAATAAGATTTTAGTCAGTTTTAGAATTTGGGATTTCACGCTAGGGCTAAGGAGAAAGGACAAGAGAAAAGAAGAAGGAGAAAAAGGGCAAATTCATCAAGATCGATCAAGAAAGTTGGTGTTTCGCCAAGGATTTATTTCTATAAGGTATGTGAGGGTCTCATAACGTTGAGATTATTCTTCCACGTTCCAAGAATATTAATTTCAGTTTGGATTCGACCTAAATGAGTTTGAATATTGATGATCTTGATATCTATTCTTGAATTCATATATTGTTCTTGATTTTGACTGAGTTGGGAAGTTTCTGAGTTTGTTACGTCGCATCATAGAGTCATTTCGAGTTAGATTCTTACGTACATTTTCTGGGTATATGTATCTAAACGTAATTTTAGAAAAAGAACCGAGTTTGGGTGAATTGGGGTTGGAAAACGAAGAAGAAATTTCATCGGACGAAATTTGGCACTAGGGGCGCGTCACGGAGCAAGTTCCCAGATTTGGGAATTTCCGTTACGCGTCGCAGATCTATCACGGAGAATTCTGCCTCAAATGACGTTTTTGAAACATAAATTTAATTATTCCTCCAAGTCGCGAACCCATCTTCAAATATTGATTTTCGGTATTTTCTCATTTTTAGCTATCTACAATCATTGCTAAACATCATCAGATCTTTCCAATCACAAATCTTAATCCTTGAATCCATAATTCAATTCAAGGATCAGTTATGACTTAAGAGAAGTCAAGAGTCAAGTAAGAGAAGTTCATTTCAAGTTTTCATAAGTCTTTTACAAACGTTTTAACTTTGCTTTAAGACTTAAGTTTTAAAGTTGAGTAAAGAGTAAAAGCAAAGTTCATTTTATTTAAAATGATATATGGGAACTAAGTATTCCCAATAGTAAATGTTCTCACATTTAAGATGAGAGGAAATTAAGATTTTCAAAAGAGTTTTGAACAGTAAAAGGGAACATTGATTCCACGAGGGCTTTTAAGGTAAGCTTGAGTAATTATCTCAAACCAGAGAAGAAGTTGTTTTAAAAACATATGAGCTAAGTATATTTTGGGAGTAGTATTTAGTACCGATATGGGGACGCGAGTTCATATTAACTCAAGCCCCCATAAACCATGTAGTCATCATGGGCAGAAAAAGGGTCATACTTTTTAGATGATTCCTTAGTGCTTTTCAGCATAGACTAGTGGATTCACTTAGTAGTTCAGGTTCTATACCGATGACAAGGTATAGGACGGTCCTTGGCAAGGTGAGGTAAAATGTTGTACCATCACTTAGGCTCATAGTGATGGTTGTCGGTTAGAGAATCTCCCACATAAGTTATATTAGTTTTTATATGAGTAAAGTTAAGTTTGTTATTATTTTATCTTTAAACGAACTAAGATTGTTTTCAGTTGTTTTATAAGCTTTATATATATATCGCATGTGTTTTATTGCTTTATATTGAGTTGAGTTATTCATGAGTTGAGAATAGTCAAGGTAAGTGTTTCTTTCATAATCTCTTCCAAGCCTCTGTATGTTAGCACTCCAACTCGCATACTCGTAAATTAAATGTACTGATGTCAGTTGGCCTGCATCGTATTATGATGCAGACGCAGGTAACCAAGATCAACATACAACGCCTCGTTGATCCGGCTTGAGCATTCAGAGTCTGTTGGTGAGCCTCCTTGCATTCCGGAGGACTCTTTTATTCGCTTTCTAGTTTAGTTAATTAGGATGTTGTGGGATTTGTCCCAACATTCATCTCAGTTGTTTTAGAGGCTTCATAGACAGTTAGTAGTTCAGTAGTCTTTACATTATCATTATCATGTTAAAGACTTGGGTTGTCATTTTTGGCCAAGTTGAATGTTTGATTCTTTTAACATTCTAAGTTATATTATTTAGTTGTTTGAGTAAGTGCATTTGGTCATTGTAAAAATGCTAGAGTCTTCTGCTGAGTTAAGTAAGCCAGGCCAAGGGTTCGCTTGGGGCCAACAATGGTTCTCGAGTTCCAGTCCTGCCTAGGGTGTAGACTCGGGGCATGACATATGTTCTTGCACTCTCTAATTGTTTGAATTTGGTATTTTGAATTGCAAGTTAGCTATACCATCAACATTTCTTGATTATTGAAGCCTGAATTATTTTTGAGTTGATGGTTACGATTTATGCATATTGGGTTTTATTTAGGTAAGAGGTGAAAAAGAATAAAACTCTACAATGTGTTAATGCTAGTGTCATGACTCGAGTCTACAACTTGGACGAGGTCGACACTCGAGAACCATTTATGCTCCCAAAAAAAATCCTCATCCTGGCTGAATTCAAGTGGAAGACTAGCTCACGCATACAATGCTTGATACTGAATAAAATTCATTGAACTCAATTACAAAATCTTTGACTCAAAAGATCAACTCTGAATAAAATAATATATTCAACTCGCCAGAAATTGGCAACTCAAGTCTTTAAAACATTTAACAAAATAAATGAAACAGACTTCTCAAACTCTACTATCTATCTATAAAGCCTCTAAATGAAAAAGATGGAAGTCGGGACAAGACCCACGACATCCTGAGGAAACTGAAAAGTAAATGAAATCCTCCGGAAGTAAGGAGGCTCACCATAGCTAACTAGAACTGCAAGTGGTATCAACGAAACGTCTGTTGATGATCCTGAATACCTGTATCTTCATCATCAAATGATGTGGGTAAAATGGCTCAGTACGTGGAATGTTCGAGCATGTAAGGGGAATTCTAAAACATAAACATAAGCTTGAAGTTGATAAAAAGTAAACATAGTTAGCTCTTCTCAACTCACTCAACTAAACTCAACTCAACCCAACTCAATGAAACATAGTTCAACTCGATAACAAGAGACTCAACTCTGGTGAAATAGGGATCAACTCAACAACAAGATACTCAACTCAAGATAAAGCAACAATAAAAGATGCAATATATGGAAAACTTTTAAAACAGTAGATAGCAACTCAATGTTTTTAAGAATACAATAACAAATCAATTTGTATTTAAAAATATAATATAACTCTGTGGGAGATTCTCTAACCGACAACCATCACTATGAGCTATGTGATGATACAACGTCTCGCCCACGCTACCAAAACTGTCTTATACTTTGCCGGGATATAGAACCTCTCAACTAAGTGGATCCACTAGTCTATGCTAAATAGCATTAAAGAATCATCTAAAAAGCATGACCCTATCTACCCACATTGGCTACATGGTTTATGGGGGTTGTGAGTTGTCTAAACTTTCCCCCATATCGGTGCTCAATACTACTCCCAAAATATAAGTAGCTCATATGTTTAAAAACATAACTCTTTCTGTGTTATGAGATTATTACTCAAAATTCTTTCTCGCAAGTTGGACTTATTTCTTACTTCTTATTTTTTCTTCTTACATCAATGGATTTAAAGAGACAAGAAATATTATTTTTAAAATTTCTATTGAACTCAGTTTCAAGAAGAACGCAACTACTTATGTCAAAATTTAGGGGAAGTATTGTTTCCAAATTTTTTTAGAGAAAGAATTCATAGAGTGAAATATTTTTCCGGTCATCTATGGTAATTTTCAGATTCTTTACTGTTTTTTGGTTACTTTTTCATTCAGTTTTTTCCTCCCGTAAATGGAACAATTTTTGAAACATCTATTTTCTTCTGCAACTTTTTTTTGGGCATTGTTGGTTTTCTAGCTATTTTGGTGAAGGTTTGGATATAGCAATTTTTTACAAATTTTAATGATGATATCGTGTCATTCCTTTTTTTTCAAGATTTATTTAAGAAAAAATATAATTTGTGCCATTATTTTATTTATGTTCCAAGTTCTTAAGTAAATAAATTGAAAATAATATGTTGCCAAAGTAACCTCTATTGCATAAATTTTATTTACTTTGAACATGTAAACATGTTTTATTTATGCGAAATAGTTATCCCAAAGTAAGATTATGTTGGTCAGATTATTGATAGTCATGAATATGTGATATATTTAGTTATGCATGCTAATAATGTGTCGGTCCAAAGAAAGGCATATTGTTAGGCTGCTTTAGTAATCAATGTTTATGACTATATATAAAAGTACCACTTACAAGTTATTATTTCTGTTCAAAGACTAAATGATAGTGTTGTGCAAGGTATCTTAAGATGGACCCACTTTTATGTATATATATATGTGCGTTTGATAAATGTATTTTAAATTATTTGTTATTGTTACTTCAGTTTATTTAATTTACTTCGTTTCACATATACATGATTTATTTTTATTGATTAACTGTGCGCATTACTTGTTTTATCATATAGTATCTTCTATATCTGCCAATATGAACAAAATTCCTTTGTTTAATGGCACAAACTTCAAGAATTGGAAAGAGCACATCATGATTGTGCTTGGTTGCATGGATCTTGATTATTTATTAAGATTTTATCGTCCCGCGGACTTGAATGAAACTAGCACTAACGAACAAAAGTTTGCATATGAAAAGTGGGAGCGATCTCAATCGCATGAGTTTAATGATGATGCAACATTCAATTACGGAATCCTTAAGGGGGTATAACAGGGAATTGAGATGCCAAAGGTTTCTTAAAGGAATCGAAGACTGATTTGTTGCTAACAAGAAGGTTGAAACAAGTACTATTCTTAATAAGATTGTTTCAATGTGATATAAGGTTAAAGGAAATATAAGGGAGTACATTTATGGAGATGTCTAATCGTATGACAAAACTCAAGGCCCTTTAAGCTTGAGTTGTCTGATGAGGGTGTCCCTATCGATGTTCCAGCGGGCTCCGGGAAACCAGACCCCTTTGCGTGTTGATGATTCACCGGCGCTTTGCGCCATAGGTTTGCTTCACCCAAATCCATTTTTTTTTACTGTTTCTGGATGCATTGTGGACAATTGCATCTATTTTTGTTGGGGGTGGGGTAAATGGATTGTGAGTGATAGGGTGAAGTCTGAGTAACCCAACTACACAACTCATGAATCCTCTCTTGGGGTTTTCTTGCCTTTGTTCTTTTCCCCCAAGATACTGTTTAATTTCTGTTGAACCGGCATGTGTTAGGATTGTGTGTATAGAAGCATAAAGAAGAATGAAGCATGATGGCTTGTTAAAAATAGATACCCCGTCTAAATTTTGGGATGTGTGCTAAAAATTGGTAGGCTAAGACAAGTT